>JASCZI010242048.1:1370-16608 GCA_036250425.1 Stylosanthes scabra | reverse complement strand
TAACTTGACTATGCACTGGCATGTTATGCCAAAGACGGGGAAAATGTCTGCAGACAAAATAGTCATGCCGGGTTACCGTTTGCCAGAGGAATACAGATGATTAATTCATGTCTTGTTAACTATGTATTACTGTAACTTTATCCTTTTCTATAATGGATATTGAGGGTTAGCTCAAAGAACTAGAATCAGGAAACTCTGTGATTTGACAAAGAGGAAATGAAATTTTCTTGTGGTATTTGATATTGATATTGTGTCCTCCATTGATGCCGACAATTTTCCATTTGAAACACGTCCCCATTAAGAGTCTGAAATTGTGTGCTTTTCCCATCTTTAAAATCAATACTCAGTCTTGACTTGGAAGAATATAACAGCTTTGTCGCGGTATAAGTCAATAAACACCCTGATGAATTCAAGTAGGTTTAATTATTGGATATTTAGATCATAACATGAAAATAGTGCTAATTACTAATTAATAAATTTGAAAGCAAAAAACGCGGAAGTGATAGTGGTGTTAGCTGTAAGGGGGAGTTGAGTTGAGAGAAGAATAATAGAAAGTGAGGAATGGCATTGGCCCTGGGATGGCCTTCTCTGCAATTGCATCATCACTCACACTGCTTCTCATTCTCATATTATTACTATTTTTCTTCCTAAATTTACCATCTTCTCCCTCTCTCTTCTCCACCGCCACCAAACGAAGGTCTCTTCTAACAACCACGTGCTCCGCTGACCACGGATCCAATGGCGGGATCCTCAACTACCTCTACCTCCACAACTGCCTCTTCCGCCGCAACGTCTTTCTATCCATCCCCGCCCTCTCCATGCTCCTCCTCCTCCAATTCTACGTCCTCATCAAGACCGCGCAGCACCACTTCTCCGTCGTCACCACCAAGCTTGCCTCTCACCTCAACCTATCCCCCTCCATGGCCGCCGTCACCCTCCTAGCCCTCGGCAATGGCTCCCCCGACGTATTCTCTTCCCTCGCCGCTCTCCGCTCTGGCCAGTACCGCACAGGATTCGGTGCCATCCTCTCCGCCGGTACCTTCGTCTCCGCCCTCGTTGTCGGATTCGTCGCCATCTACGCTGCTCCGTTCTCCCTCGATCCCGCGCCCTTCGTCAGGGACGTGCTCTTCTACTTGACGGCAGCGATGTTCCTGTTCTACGTTTATCTTAGCGCCGAGATCTTCCTCTGGCAGGCGATTGCATTCGTAGGGTTTTACGCGTTTTTTGTTGGACTCGTGTTCTATATGGACTTAGGAGTAGGAGATGGCAGAGGCAAGAGTGGGAATTCGTCCACAGATCTTGAGCAGCAGAAGGAACTAGCACCGGTGGTCGTTGACTCCGACGTCACAGTTTCAGGATCTATGAACGACGAGAAGCGCAGTTCCGGTTTCCCGGGAGCTTGTGGATTGGTACGTTTCAATTTCAATTAAACTCTGAGAAAATTTTCTTATATAGCACAAAGTTGATCATATGCCTGTGAGCTTCTTTAGAGTTTCATATTGAAGTGATTTGGTGTTTTTATGGTAATTGGATTTGGCAATTTGGCTTTACTGGCTTAGAACCTGAATGAAAGAAATACTGTAGGAATAAGGAACCTGATCTATGTTCTTGCTAGCTCCTTTGAATTTAAGCCATTTGCAGTGGGACGGAGATATAAGAGAGAGAGTTGAAGTAACAACTATGGTTGAAAACGTGTCTCAGGTGGTTTGGGTACGTGAGAAGAAGAACTACATAACACCCAGGTAGACAATGGGTGAATGGTCTCTCTGTAGACATGATACATGAGGTGGTCAAACGAGATCTACGTGTAAATGGTCTCTCCGTAAACATGATATATAATAGAACTCAATGGTGTGTCGTTTGATCCATGTAGCTGACCCCTAATGGGACAAGGCTTTGTTGCTGTTGCTGCTGCTGCCGCCGCCACTGCTGCAGCAGTGGACATGCCACTGTGCACGTTTTCTGATTAAACTAAGTACATTGATGTAACCATGATCATTTTGATTTGATAATCAAGCCAACGGTTCTTATCTTTAAGATAAACTAGGCAATGCTGTTCATTTCAGGGATAGAATTCTAGATCATTTGATAACATTATTCTATTGGAGGTTGTCCTGATTTATCCCTTGTATTCTGCTTTCAGATTTCTAAAGCATGGGAGATTCCTGTTGCAACTCTCTTGAAATTGTCAATCCCCCAACCAGCGCCGTCGCAATGGAGCAGACTTTACTCGTCGGCAAACATCGCTCTTTGTCCGATCGCCCTCTTGTATGCCTGCAAATCATTTGTGCCATTTGATCATCCCATAGCCTTCCTCCTCCCCAACACTGACTTCCCGCTCTGGTCAGTAGTTCTTACCACAAGCTTCTGCCTTGCATTGCTTCATTTTGTGATTGAAAAAGAACCCCCGAAAACCGAGCAATTGCCTGTGGTTGTCATGGCGTTTGTCATGAGTGTGTTTTGGATATCCACCGCAGCTGGAGAACTGGTGAACTGCCTTGAAACTTTAGGTCTTGTTCTCAAACTGCCGCCGGCAATCCTCGGTCTGACGGTGCTGGCTTGGGGCAATTCGGTGGGGGATCTAGTCGCGGATGTAGCAGTTGCCAAAGCCGGTCATCCGGCTATGGCAATGGCTGGATGCTTTGCTGGACCAATGTTTAACATGCTTGTAGGTCTTGGATCAGCTCTGGTGATTCAGACTGCTAATATTTACCCTAAAGCTTATGTGCTTAATTTCCACATTGGTATAGTGATTGCATTTGTGTTCCTGCTTTTAAGTCTTATGGGGTCTCTCTTAGTGATCACTTGGTGCAGATTCCGAGTGCCTAGGTTTTGGGGGTTTTGTCTGGTCGGCCTCTATGTTGTTTTTGTAGCAGTGAGTTTGATGGTGGCCATGTTTTCTGGGTGATTGTTACTGTTAGCTTCCATTTATATTCATAAGCAAACCCAAAACCTATCCACAAGAGGATGAAATCAACTAGTGTAGTAAATTAAATTTACTCTATATATAGCGATAGATAGATAGATAAACCATATTAGGTCTTCTTTTCCTTTATTTATTTATTTATTTACTTTAATTGGAGTGCTTCCTTCCATTGAAAAAAAAAAGTTATAGAACAGCTGATTGGATGTAGCTGTAAAACTCTATTATTCTATTAATGACGGTGCATAGAAATTAAATTCTAAATCTAATTAGGCGTTACTACAAAGCATAATAATATAAACAAACCAAATATGTAGGCTAAAATCTTAATGTACACGTACTCCATTTACAATTGGAAGAGCAAATTGAAATCGTTAAATATAAAATTGTAACATAAATCGTAAGTTGAGTGAAATTATTCTAGACTCTAGAGTCAACCAATCTATTGCTCCTTCAATGAATCAAATGGCACAAACTGAACCATTAAATAAGTCTACAACGGTATGATTACTATTGGTAGTAATGTTTCTTCAAAAAGGTTCAAGTCTTCCACCTTCTTTCCGACTCTCAACCTCAACCCATTGCTTTCAAATTTATTATTTATAGAGTCCAAAAACTAAGAAGAATCATACCTTACTATATTTTTTATTAGAATGTTAATCATATTTACTTATAAGATATTGGTATTCATAAATTAATGGAGTTATGTAATTTACAAGAATCTTCCTATGCCCCAGTTCAGTAGTTCCATACTCCCATGTTATGTAATTTGGTGCATACTATGGTGGAGAGAAAAAATTATAAAAAGATGAAGATTTTTCATGATTAAAGGTTGGATGGCTGAACTATTTCATTTTGTTTTCATTAATTTATAAAATAAAACTATTAAGTACTCTTCACTGTATATATGTAAAAGTCTCTTCATTGTAGAATTGTCCATGTAATTTTTGTTACGTGACATGTCAAACGCCATGATAGAAAATGAGAAAAAAGAAGAGGAAAAAAAACAAGTAAAACAAAGAGAGGCACGAAATGAAGCTACGGAGGTGTGGCCACTTGGCCCTCATAAATAAATCATAATAAGAATGACAATGACACTGAATTGATGATGATGATGATCTATGAAGAAAAAATGATGCAGAAACAGACGCAGGTAGTGCTCTTTCCTTTACTATGTTGGCTTTGGAATGAAGAAACTCACGAGACACTCCTGAATTTCCGTCCCTCCTTCTTATCTCAAATCATTTTTATTCATTTCTCCACTCAAATGGCTTTTCATAAAGGGTTAATAAAAGAAAATGAAAATATTGTAAAATATTTTAAGATTCACTTTCAAGTTTTAGAGGCCGAACATAAAATTTCAATCCTAATAATAATATAAGGATAATGATAAATATGAAAGGTTGTTCAACCACTATGCTATTTGAATATTCTTTTTGGTGTCCTATGTTATTTGAAAATAAAAAATTAGTTATAAATTTGGTCATTTATATAAAACCTATATTGAAGATATATATAGTATTTTTTTAAAAATATTTATATTGTTAATATATCAAAATTTGTAAGATACTATAAATATTTTGCTTTTAGACATAATTTTTTACTTGACAAAATTAACATCATAATTTAAAGTTCAAAATCCAAACGTTAAGTAATTGATTTTAATTTTTATGTTTTATAATTTTTTGGTGTCTATGTTTTATAATTTTGAAAAATTATAGGGTAAGCCACGAAAAGTATGGCATATCAGTATTCCACAACTTTTTAGTCGTTTATTTTGATTAATTTTAATTATAAAATTAATATATAATTAAAATAAATAGTTAAAATACTAGAAATACCAATATAATCTTCCTAAAATTTTGCATAGAGCCGCCATATTTCTTTCTTTCTTAACACCTCCAGACAGGCTCTAGGAAAAAATGTCAAATACAATCTGATTTGACGTTCTGTTTTTAGATTTACTTTCTTAAAAATGAAAAGAAATCACTTTTGTTGCCGGCTTGCCGCATATGGTTACTTAACTTTGGACAAAAAAAAAAAAAAGAAAGATGGTTACTTAACTCGGTAGCATCAACATGTTTGGGAATCATTTAAGGGGGGAAAAAACATTTTTCTTCTATTTTTTTCTGAATTTTTTAAATCATATTTAAATGGAGAGTTAAAATGGATTATAATAAAAACCGATAATTTTAAGCTAAAAACAACTTATAAACAAAAATAATATTTTGAAACTTACCAATTATTAAGTATTTAAAAAATAATTATATAAATGAAAATTATTGAAATAAATTTAAATTTTAAGTATTTTCAAAAAATGATTATATAGAAGTGATCTATACATGAAGCCCAATCCTCAACATTTCCATCTTATTCCACCCTACCCAAACATACCTGTGTGATATAATTTTATTGTTTTTTTTTATTTAAATGTAGTAATATATTTTTTATTTTTATTTTTTTAAAAATGTAAATTCCTATTTTCTGGAAAACAAATTATTTATTTTTTAATTGGCCACTTAAAAAAGTCAGGGCAATGAGGGTAGATTAGATTCCTCAGCATGAAAAAAATGAAAAAAAGAAGAAAAGAAAAAGAAAAAAGAAAAAAGAAAGAAAAAAAAAAGAGCGCAAGAAACTAGAAAGAGTGAGTTAGGTTGTTCTGACAAAGTTAGTCAGAATCGATCGCACACCCTTTTCTTTCGTACTTTGCTTTCTTTCTCAGAGGTGAGCATCATTATTCTCTTTTTTTTCTTTTCTTTTCTTTTCTTTCTTCTCTGAACCCTAATTACTTCTTCTCTGCTCTTTTCATTTTCGATCTTCTTCTTCTTCGAGAGCTACTTCTCTTCTTCCGCACCCTCACTCCAATTCTCGTCGATCTTCCATTCGAACTGAATTTCCGATCTTACCCCTCTTTTTTGTTCCCTTTTTTTCAGGTTCGTCTCTTCTTGGAGTAGCACAGCATCAGCTGTAAACAAAGGTGAAAGCTTTTTCCTCTGATTTTGTATCTGTCTCTGCATTTGTCCACGTGGTGTTTAACTGTTTATGATTTTTTTTTTTGAGGAAAGAAAAAGAGATTATTTTACATACTTGATGATTCCATTTGCTGCTGCTGGTTTTCTTTGGTTAATTTTGGTGAATTCTCCCTTTATGTGAAATTGGCATGTGATGGGATTATGGGGACTCAAAAATACTTAATTCTCTTTTATCTTTGTTACTAGAAAATATGGAAAGAAGAAAGTTTGTGTTTCTTATGGAAAATATCAAGGACATGGTTAAAATCTCAGTTCTTCTCTGAATAAGGACTGAATTACAGATCCCCGGGTGTTGGGTGTTGTTTGGAGACATGAATTTCTTGGAGGATTTGGATTTACTTCGTGTTTAGTTGATTTTGGATGTCCTGTGATTTTTGGAGCCATATAGGAAGCTTCTTAAATGGAAAGTATTTGGTCAGATTTGATATTTATTTTGCTTTTTGAACTGTTAGTTATATCACAAATGTTGCTTTTACAGAGCTCTTTATGGATCTCAGCTTTTTCCTCCCCAAAACAATATAGTGTGTTTGACATACACAATTTTGTATGTAAATGATTGATTATACGCAAGTAACTATTTTCCTGATTTATGCTTGCCTTGAAGATGGGATGCCTGTTTGTTTTCTGCATTTAGTGCTTGTTTCATTTTCAATCTTGAAAAAAATTTGAGAGCACTGTGTTGGAGGTTGAATTTCTCTATTGTCTTCACTTTGGATTGTTCTCATGATATGCTTATTAGTATGTTGACATATTCGCTTTAATGATTGTTGTCTGGTGCGCACGTAGTATGGGCGTTGACTTGTTTGATTTCAATTGTAATAGAATGGATCATCAAGGGCATGGCCAAAACCCATCCATGGGGGTTGTGAGTAGCGGGGCTCAACTAACGTATGGTACCAATCCCTACCAGCCAAACCAAATGACTGGGGCGCCCGGATCTGTTGTTACATCAGTTGGGAACATGCAAGCCACCGGTCAACCTGCTGGAGCTCAACTGGGACAACATCAACTTGCTTATCAGCACATTCATCAGCAACAGCAGCAGCAACTTCAGCAACAACTCCAGGCTTTCTGGGCAAATCAGTACCAAGAAATTGAGAAGGTAACTGATTTCAAGAACCACAGTCTCCCCTTGGCAAGGATCAAGAAGATTATGAAGGCTGATGAGGATGTCAGAATGATATCAGCTGAGGCACCAGTCATATTTGCTAGGGCATGCGAAATGTTCATTTTAGAGCTAACCCTGCGTTCTTGGAATCACACTGAAGAGAACAAAAGAAGAACCCTTCAGAAAAATGATATTGCTGCTGCAATCACAAGGACTGATATCTTTGATTTTCTGGTTGATATTGTGCCTCGTGAGGACTTGAAAGATGAAGTGCTTGCATCAATCCCAAGAGGAACAATGCCTGTTGCAGGCCCGGCTGATGCAATGCCTTACTGTTATATGCCTCCTCAACATGCACCCCAAGTTGGACCTGCTGGAGTCATAATGGGTAAGCCTGTGATGGACCCAAATATGTATGCTCAACAGTCTCATCCCTACATGGCACCACAAATGTGGCCGCAGCCACCAGACCAACGACAATCATCTCCAGATCATTAGCTGCTACATTGTGATTGTGATTGTGACATGGAAATTAAGGTGACCTTTAGACTCTCTCTCTTTCTCTTCAATCTCTGTATCATTTTTCTCAAATGGAATTTAATAGTTCAAATAACTATTTGTTTGTATGGATCTTTCATAACTGAACTGTGCTGTGCTTGAACCTGTTGCTTCTTTTTTATAACTTTGGGTCTGATATTACCTACACTTCTTGGCTTGCAGGTTACTACTGAGTGCAGGGGTGCAATTATGGTTAGGAAGGTCCATCCATAGCTATCGGAAAGTGTAGTTGAAGATAGTTTAAATGCAATGCAGACCCTAAACATATGTAGATATTGTGCTAGTTTAAACTGAAATTATCTTTGGTTAAGCTGCTTACGATGGTGTATTTCTTAATATTCTGGTTTTCAGATTATAGATGGAATACAGGATCTGATTTTTATTTATATGTAGTGGCTACTACCGGTGATCAATGCCATCTTTCTATTATTATCTTAATTGATGCTTTCTTTATATAGTGGCTACTACCGGTGACCACCTTTGTAGGGGAACATGAAAGTTGTGTCACCCACAAATCACATCATTGATTTCTTAATCAAATTAAAGAGGGGGTAGGAAGGAAATGCTACTCAGGGTAGGGTATATATTGGTTTTTCAGTTTTTGTATGAATCAATCCATATTAGTAGGGACGATTTCTTTTTATTCTTGTCTTTAGCTACACAACCAAAAGGGGACAAAATGTCAGAGATCAAGTAGGCCAGTGTATTATTTAACTCAATAACCAAAAAAATGGATACTATACATTATTTTTCAACCTTACAATGATGAACTATTTTTTCTTCCTCGTTAGCTTAACAACTTCATTTCAACTGTACTATGACCAATTGTCTTTGTGATCCTTCTATGTTTCATCACTTTTCTAGTCATATTAACCTCTTCCCATCTACCAGCCCTGGCATATATATTAGACAGAAGAACATGAACTCCACTCCAACCAACAGGTTCCAGCTCTGTGAGTTGCATTTTCACCTGGTTAGCAAGAGAGACATTTTCATGAATCTGGCAGCCATTTAAAAGAGCACACCATATAGCTATTTTTGGTTGTTTCGACATTGTTTCTACCAATTTTTCTGCCTCTCTGAAATGACCGGCGCGGCTCAAAAGATCAACCATGCAAACGTAATGCTCACTTTCCGGCATTATACCATATCTTTCTGTCATTAGATTGAAATGCTTTTGAGCCTCTTCAACCAACCCAACATGACTACATGCGAATAAAACTCCAATGTAAGTAATATGATCAGGGAGGACTGAACCATCCTCTTGCATCATTTGAAACATTCTCAGTGCTTCAATTCCATGACCATGCATGGCTAAACCGTTTATCATGCTACTCCAAACCGCCACATCTTTCTTTTGCAGACTATCAAAAATCTTCTGCGCGCCATTCAACACACTGGTCTTGGCATACATGTCGAGAAGGGCAGTTGCCACTTCAATGTCTGTTGCAATGTTGTTCTTCAAAAGATAAGCATGAAGAGTTTGTCCCAATGCCAGAGCACACAAGTGAGCACAGACACTCAGAACACTAAGAAAGGTGGCCTTATCCGGATTAAGGCCAGATACCAACATATCAAAGAAGAGATCTAGTGCCTCTTCATGCCGCTCATATTGATTGTAGGCATTAATCATACTGTTCCAAGCAACAATGTTTCTGTGAGGCATTTTGTTGAACAAATCTCTTGCAGTCTTGAAGCTACCACACTTGGCATACATCTCAAGAATTGCAGTTGCAAGAATGATATTGCTACTTGATGATGATGACAGGAATGGATCATAACCAGCCTTACGAATGCGGTCGTGAACCCATCTCCCTGTACCTATGTCTCTACTCCGTGCGCAAGCTATCATAACCTTAACCATGGTGATTTCATTTGGCTCTACGCCCCAATGATCCATGTCCTTAAACACCTCCAAAGCTTCATATGGCTGATTATTGTCTACATATCCAGCAAGCAAGCAAGTCCAAGCAACCACATTCCACTTGGGAATATTATCAAACACCTTGAGGGCAGAATTCATATCCGCACAAGACACATACATTTGGAGCAACCCAGTGGCTGCATATGCATCTGCTTCAAACCCAGATTTCACTATGAAGTTATGAATGCATCTTCCACAATCTTGATCAGAAAGCAGGGAACTTGCTTTGAGCACAAAAGGGAATGTGAAGTGATCTGGTGAGTACCCTCTCTGCATCATTTGTCTGTAAAGAATCAGAGACAATCTTGGATTGTAACCATTGGCATAGCCTTTAATCATGGAGTTCCAAATGTAAACGCTGGGGGAATCGATTCTGCGAAAAACTAAGTCTGCATAATTGAGGTCCCCAAAGTGTGAATCTACACAGAAGTCAATGAGCTTGCTCAAAGGGATTATGCTTTTGTTAACAGTTGGGGTTGTGATTATTAGCCCATGCAGCTTCTTCAACTCACTCATACTTCTGCACTTTGCTAACAGAGAGACAATGGTATTTTGGTTTATTATCATATTTTTGGTGTATTGGAAATAAACCAAGTTTGTTGCATTTCTTGATATGTTATGCTTAATATAGCATGAACAGAAGACTAATGAACTACCAAAGAAGCATGTTGAGGACTGAGGAGTATATGATATGATGAAATTTGAATATTTAAATTCTTAAAATTTTGTTATAAATAATTGGCGAATACTCTAAAGAATTGGTTGTGGTGCACTACTAAACATGTGGGAAAAGTGGCCATTGGGAGAGAGCCATATGGACGATGGAAAAATATGCGGTCAAAGCAAATCCCAACGCCTACTCACGCGTAGTGGAATTTGTGAAGTAACGTTACGGCAAGGGTGGCAAGGGTAGATTCGTAAGTGCAACTTGCATTAATGGGTCCATGTTGTTGGGTGGGCTTGGACTTATTAAGTGGGCTAGTATGGTTGAGCCATAAAGTTGGTCAGGAAATCCCGTAGACATAGATGATCTCAAAGTGATGATGGACCTATTAGTCCTAAGCTCTGGGGTCGAGGGATTTGTTTTTTGGAGTGTGAAGAAAGCACCTTTTTTAATTCACATATGTGACGTGCAAATAATTTCGCTAGATATATTTTGGACAACATAATCATGTTTTTAATAAGTTTTGCTACAATTTGTTAGGCAAATGTCTTTTATTTGTGTTTTTATTTTTTTGGAAGGATACATGGAAGTAGGGACAGATTTGGAAAATGAAATATGCGGGCCGAAAATAAAATTAAAAGTGATCCGAGTTGAGTTAAGTTTGTGAGTTAGTGCTACGAAAAGAACAGAGTTTGATAGAAATATGTATTAAAAATTGTAAAACGTTTCATTGTTAGTATATTTATCGATGGATTAATGATCAAATTAGTCCCTAAAAGATGGATCGACACTCAAATTCATCTCTAAAAGATTTTATTAATCAAATTAGTCCCTAAAAGATTTAAAATTTAGTCATATTTATCCTTCTGTCACTCTATTAACAATTTTTGTTAACGATTGTCCGCAGAAAACATTAATAACACTCTAAAAACGATATCACGTTGATTATAAGAGTTGTTTGGCCAAAAACGACGCCATTTTGCGCGGATAAAAAAAATAATTATTCAACTTTTATATTTACGATTATAACATAAAATAGTTGTTCAAACATCTCTTATAAATCAAGACAATGTCGTTTTTAGGGTAATGATATGTCACTTAATGTTCTATGTGGATAATCATTAACAAAAATTGTTAATAAAGTGATAGAATGACGAATATAATTAATTTTTAAATCTTTCAGGGACTAATTTGATTGATAAAATCTTTCAGAGACAAAATATGACTATTAGTCCATCTTTTGGAGACTATTTTGCGCAATAACTCATTTATCAATATAGTAACATGATTTTACACATATCATTTGAATTACAAAATTATGAAAATAACCTTAAAAGTATAATTTATTTATTTTATTGTAATTAGCCGATGTTTTTAAATTAAATTTTTAATTTTTTTTATTAGTATTAGCATATTTTTTAATTGCTTATTAGTATTAGCATATTAACCTTGAAGTTTTTTTAAAATTTATTAAAAAAATATTATTTGGAAAAATTAAAATTGAAACTTTGAAATATTTGATCTAGAAAACAATTAAAAAATCGTTACAAATATTGGTAAGAGTAGGAGATTTACCCGGGTTGCGAGAATTATACCGATCATTGAATTGGTACAATGATTGGTATAATAGTTTAATGGTTCGACCGAGATTGAACCGTGATTGAATCATTTACTTAAATATATAATAAAATAATTCAAAATATAATATTATTATTTTTATTAAAAAATCGATTTTTTCATTAAAAAAATGTCTATTTTACCGATTCATCGGTGTGATCGAATTTATTATCGAACTTCTATCAATCGGTTTTTACTATCAAACTAAATTAAAATGAATCAAAATTGTGGATTTTCCGATCGAACAGTCTGGTGAGATCCAATTCTTAGAACATTAAGATTTATTTTATTATATCAGTTATTCGTAAGCCAATTATATATAGTGAAAGTAGTTAAAATAATAGCACAAATGTTACTATTTTAAAAAATATAATATATTTAGAATTAGGAAAGTTCGAACCGTGAATAATATATTAATAAAAAATTATAATAATTAATAATATAATATTAATAAAAAAAACGGCTAAATAGGCATACAGTGCCTGTGATGTTTAAATTTATAGATTTTTATATTGATCTATGATGCACGGACATTGACATAGATGCGCGATACGACACGACACGCGATACACCAATCTCAATTTTGCATATAAAACGGGGACACGACTTATATATAAAATATGATGTATTTTTAATAAAATTATAATAATATTTTAATATTTTATTTATATTAAAATTTAAATGATTACTTTTAAGTATTTTTAATGTTTTTTTAATTATATAAAATATTTAAGATAACTTTTTGTTTTAAGAAATAGTAATATTTACTACTTTTTAACTCATTTTAAGAATATAAGTTAAGAATAAAGTTGGACACGCAGATACGTGATGATATTTTAGAGTGTCAGGTCTGTCTGAAGATGTATTTTTTTATTTTTCTAAGGACACGGATGACATGTGTATCTGACGAGTGTCACTGAGTATCATCTCCGAAAAGTGTTCGACACGTGGACACGCCAATTCAACAAAGTGTCCGGTCGTAGATATTAATTTTTAAGGAGATAATTATTATAATTTTTGGAATATATTATAAACTTTTTTGGTATTGTAAATATATTATAAATTTTTGAAAATTTGATTTTCTCCATGGAGCTACAAAATTGGGTCGGCCCATATTGGTGGAATTTGGAATTACCATTTTCTCCATTGAGCACGGACTGTAACGCAACCAAACCAGCACGTTACAACAGGCCTAGTAGATTCCCGGTGAAGCACGCTATTTTTCCAACGGGACGCGCTCATTTAACATGAGTTGCATTTGGTCCACATGGAGTTCATTCATTGGCTGTTCAACAACATTCATCTTAGGCTTTGACTTGCGGCATGCGTCAGAGACCGCA
The DNA here is from genome assembly GCA_036250425.1 of Stylosanthes scabra. Taxonomy (NCBI): domain Eukaryota; kingdom Viridiplantae; phylum Streptophyta; class Magnoliopsida; order Fabales; family Fabaceae; genus Stylosanthes; species Stylosanthes scabra. The sequence continues at coordinate 3,442 of JASCZI010242048.1, read as the reverse complement.
CCTATAAATAATTTTGAATATTTTAAGAAACCAATCATCGTCATCATGTATTTTTTTTATATAAATATGTATTATTTAATTTATTTTTAATGAATATTATTTTATAGTTTAATGTTACGCATCACTACTATTGCTAAAAACGCTTTTCATATTCTAAAAGCTAGTTTAAATAAAGATTTGCTCAAGATTTATAACTGTTATCTTAATCTTATATTTACGCTTTTATTGTCATATATTTGCCGGCCAATATCTAATTGGACCTAAAAATCACACAAATGACCTAATAAAAAAAGGAAAATTTTTTATAATAAAATAAAATGAAATTTTATTTCCAGAAAAAAATAAAAGAGACATTATTTCTCAAGATTTAACTTTTTTTTTTGTCAGTTGCAACATGTTCGCCCAACTATAAGGCGAACTTGGTGAAAAACGAAAGTTCACCTAATAGTTAGGCGAACTTGGTGACACTTTTTTGAACTTACGTGGTGTTCGCCCAACAGTAAGGCGAACTTGGTGCAAAGTTTTGAAATTTGTGCCACAATTGAGATACGTGACCACAGTTTTTTTTTCTTTTTTCACATTTTCACTTCTCTCTTTAGAAAACCAAGACTATTAATCTAAAAATAATACTAATATAAATTAGAAACATAAATTAATAAATAAATTTTTAAAAAAATTTATTGACCTAATATAATCTAACTATATAACATACACTAAGCATAATTTATATCCGCACTAAATAAAGTGATAAAAATTTTATTTTAATTTAAAATAAATTAAGTATACTAATATAAATTAACAAAATATATCTAACTATATATTTAACGAAAAATTTTCCATAATAAAATAAAATGAAATTTTATTTCCAGAAAAAAATAAAAGAGACATTATTTCCCAAGATCCAATTTTTTATTTTGTCAGTTGCAACATGTTCGCCCAACTATAAAGCGAACTTGGTGAAAAACGCAAGTTCACCTAATAGTTAGGCGAACTTGGTGACACTTTTTTGAATTTGCGTGATGTTCGCCCAACAGTAAGGCGAACTTGGTGCAAAGTTTTGAAATTTGTGCCATAATTGAGATACGTGACCACAGTTTTTTTCTTCTTTTTTCACATTTTCACTTCTCTCTTTAGAAAACCAAGACTATTAATCTAAAAATAATACTAATATAAATTAGAAACATAAATTAATAAATAAATTTTTAAAAAAATTTATTGATCTAATATAATCTAACTATATAACATACACTAAGCATAATTTATATCCGCACTAAATAAAGTGATAAAAATTTTATTTTAATTTAAAATAAATTAAGTATACTAATATAAATTAACAAAATATATCTAACTATATATTTAACGGAAAATTTTCCATAATAAAATAAAATGAAATTTTATTTCCATAAAAAAATAAAAGAGACATTATTTCCCAAGATCCAACTTTTTATTTTGTCAGTTGCAACATGTTCGCCCAACTATAAGGCGAACTTGGTGAAAAACGCAAGTTCACCTAATAGTTAGGCGAACTTGGTGACACTTTTTTGAATTTGCGTGATGTTCGCCCAACAGTAAGGCGAACTTGGTGCAAAGTTTTAAAATTTGTGCCATAATTGAGATACGTGACCACAGTTTTTTTCTTCTTTTTTCACATTTTCACTTCTCTCTTTAGAAAACCAAGACTATTAATCTAAAAATAATACTAATATAAATTAGAAACATAAATTAATAAATAAATTTAAAAAAAAAATTATTGACCTAATATAATCTAACTATATAACATACACTAAGCATAATTTATATCCGCACTAAATAAAGTGATAAAAATTTTATTTTAATTTAAAATAAATTAAGTATACTAATATAAATTAACAAAATATATCTAACTATATATTTAACGAAAAATTTTTCATAATAAAATAAAATGAAATTTTATTTCCAGAAAAAAATAAAAGAGACATTATTTCCCAAGATCCAACTTTTTATTTTGTCAGTTGCAACATGTTCGCCCAACTATATGGCGAACTTGGTGAAAAACGCAAGTTCACCTAATAGTTAGGCGAACTTGGTGACAT
>JASCZI010242047.1:23099-47101 GCA_036250425.1 Stylosanthes scabra | reverse complement strand
ATATATATATATATATATACTAATTAATTGAGATGTAGATACAATTATATACACGAGGGAAAGGCATTTAACTTTTGAATGTCCATTCGGAGACATCATCATTTTGTGCAAGTAGTAGTCACCAACCTCTGACCCCTTTTGTGACACTTAAAAAATGTAAACCACTTGTATTGCTTATACCTTTAGTAGCATTATTTTTACTTTTTTTTTTACTTCATCTTATTAAAATTTTACCTTTTTGACAGTTCCGTATAACTGCATGCAGGCCTCACAATTATTCTCTCATATACTTGACTTCATATGTGCCACACATTACATATTTCATTTGCTACTAGCTAGATCATGGAGAATTTCTATCTTATTAATTATCCCTATACTACTATTATGGGAAAAAAATACATTTTAAAAATAGCCCTTATTTGACACATATATTTACCTATCCAAAGTTGAATTTTTCAGAACACATTATTATGTTTATATAAATGAAATGATGTCAGGTGTAATATAATGAATAGAAAGTATTTTAGATGTCCATAGTTTACAATAATTTGATGATCTTAATTATTTATTTTAATTTTTATATATTAAAATTATTTTATAATTAAGATTAACAGTTAAAATTACTAAATTATCATATAATATCTTAGAGCATCTGAAATACTTCCTAATGAATAATTATATATGCTAAGTATGCACTTAGCTATTAATCTATCATCACATGTAGAAACATATGTGTATTTAGTATTTCGTAAAAAAATTATTATACTATTATAGAAAAGTTTGATTATTTACCTATTACAAATTTAATTATTCTATTATATATGTCAAGTTTAATTATGTTGGTGACTGATTATTTAATTAAAATTTTATAAATTAATATGTATAAATATAAATATAGAGAAATATATAATAAGAATTTGTTGGATAAGTTTTTGTTTGCACATGTAGAACTTTTGTATAATAAAAATGTTTCATAATAATTAGACATTTGTTGCTAAAATTATGCAATAAAATATATGGGAATATAGAAGCATTTCTCTAGTGAGTTACTAACTTACTATATATAAGTAACAGACAAATTCATTTTTTAAATTAAAGAATGTATATATATGTATTATATTATTGAAACTAGTCTCATCAAAAAAAATATTATTGAAACTAGTAGTTAACAAATAAATATTTTCTATTAGCAATGCAAATACTATTTATCCACGTTACTTCTAAGGTCTAAATTAAACCCTACAAATCAATAATCTTGCTTATTATACTAAACTAAAGTAAGTTGCAATTAAGTAGATATATCAATTCCAAATAAATAAATAAACAAAGGGTACAATTTTTCATGAACTGCCTGATGAGAAACCAAAATGAGAATTGATACACTAAATCATATGCATCCCACTTAGGAATATCATATCATATATCATCATATATATGAGATAAAGCATAAATACAAAGATAGATCACTGTCTACACTTGTCATCTTAATAGGATAGGGATACCATATATAGATGATTGATAGCAACAATCTGTTAGGCAGTCTGAAATTCATGATATATAATGGTTTATTTATAATAAATACAGAAAAAATTATTTTATTTTATATTTTTCACCATATTATTAGCCTTGCAAACATTTTAATATATTTTATTTTAACTTTTGATGCCGACAAATTTGCAATCCACAATGGAGAGTCTCATCCATAATAACTAACTCATATGAATTGAATTCAAAGGGAATAAATAATAATAAGAATTTAATTTTAATGCATTAACCTTTCTAAAATTTTTTATATATATATATTTAACTAGATAATATCATATTCATAAAAATAATTTTTTTTTATCCACCTCGTGATTAGTTATCCAAATGAACGAATATAATCATATGATTGTATAAAACATTTTACATTTTCAGCGCATCAAAATTAAATTCTAATAATAATACTTATTTTGTATATAGTAAATATAAAATCTTTTGAAAATCGAACCAATAAAATTAGATAGTTAAAGGTTTAGGTTCAACCGGATTAAAAACATAATAAAATAATATATTTATATATAATTTGTATAAAAAGATTATATTTAATATTTTAAACTTATTAACAACTAAAATATCATATTAGTTCGACTCATTTTTTACTAATTTTATTTTTAATTTTTGAATAGGTTCGCCGACATGATTTTTTATTTTTAACCAAATAGGTCCATTAGCCGAATTCGGTTAATTAAATTAAACCGATTAGTTCGATCCGATTTCTAGAACTAATACTAAAATTCAACTATTAAATTAATTATTATCTGTTTGTATAAAAATACATTAATAATTATATATAATTAACTTTTTTACTGTTTTTTTTTTCTCTGTGTATTGAGTATAAGAGAAGGTGGTGGGTGTGGGGACTGGGGAGAGGGGGGAATAGGTCACTGTCGATGCCCCATTGAAACAATGAAGGTGTAATATTCCCCTATGGGCTCATCAGGTTGTATTCTATCCCAATTTGCTTGTCCTTTCCCTGCTACATGAAAGGGAATGCCTCCAAGGGAGTAATTGGGAAATAAAATTTAGGGTTTTGATTTAATTGCAGCAGTAGTAATAAAATTAAAATTGTAGCAGCACTTCACTTCATTGTAAGGTCTTCTTGAAATAGAAAATGTAACATTATTTTTTAATGGGGTTTGGGAGGGTTAAATTGAATTGAATTGAGTTGAATTGCTGGGAAATATAGAGGATGATGATGGTGGTTCTGTTCTAGCAGTTTAGGGCACATGTATAGTGCCAAATTGAGCTTGCTCATCACATTTATCTCACTTGTCTTGTATAAAAGAAGAAAACCCAACAAATCATCAAGATAGGGAAACATCACAGAATTAACACTCATAGTCTCTCTCTCACCTTCAATCTTTTTTTTTTTTTATCTTTCAAATTACTGATATTCTTAGAGCGAAAAAACATAAGGCGAAAATTAAGATGCATAATTAACTTCATGTCAAGATATTTTTTTAAATTAATAGATTATAATTTAGGTAAATATGTCCAATCATTTAACGATTTTTAATAAGCAACATCACATGAAGTCGGCTGAATAATCAGTAAAATGTAAATCATGTTTTTTTGGTTTTTTAGGTGAAATTCGAATACTCATTATTTGAATCATAGTTCGAATACCAGTATTAGTTGATGAATTATATGTTGAATTTGATTTGTATAACAGGAAATTAAATCAATATAAGCAATCCAGCTCTAATTTTTTTGGTGACATTTTTTTTTCTTAGAAAAAAAAAGAAAAATAATGGGGTACAAAGTTGTCTGAAATTGGAAAAGAAGGAGAGAGAGACAGAGAGATAACTCCAATAATACAGTGGATTTTTTTTTGTACATTGGAGAGCAGTCACGAGGGACAGAGTCTAAGCTTATAGATCTAAAAGAATAATAATATTTACATACACAACCACACTTTCTCAGCCAAACCAACACATAAAACAACAACGAATTGAAACTGATCCCCTGCAGCAACCACAGCATAAATATTCTGCCCACAATCATACAAAAGCCTAATTGATTGCCTCCATAGAGAAAATTTTCATACCCTTTCCACTTTTCAATTTCATTTACTATTTTGCCCCTTCATTAGTATGGACCACGATCAATTCAACTATCACACTACATGTATATCTATAGTAATCCATATAATAGAATCAATTCTTCATCAAAGGGTCCCCAGTTATGTTGTTGTTGCATGTGTGTTGGCGAGAATCGAAATAGCTCAGGAGGGATAGACAAGGAAGGAGAGGATGAGTTGGGCGGTAACGAGGAAGGGCGAAGAGCAGACTCTATATCAGCGGATTCTGATATAGTGTGTGTCGAGGAAGAGGAGATAAAGATAACGGAAGAGACGGGAGGTCTTACAAGGTCAAGAAAAGGTCTTACAAGGTCAAGAAGACCCTGAGGGAAAACAAGAAAAACAGAAGACAGAGGAACACGATGGTAGAAATTAAATGGAGAAAGGTGAGTAAGAAAAAGAAGTATACATAGTTTTTTAAAAGCTCAGCTAGGATAGCACCGGATCATTAGAGCGAACCTGCTGCTGCCGCGGCTGCCGCGGCAGCTGCCAGCATTTCAGAGGCACTACTCATGGCTTCCTTTTGGTCACATCTTTCAACAACAATTCTCAAAGGGTTGACTACCATGGAGGCCTTGCTGTTACTGCTAGTCACATGCATGGAAAAACCCTTACAGGGACCTGCATCATAAATCATATTCTCACTAAGTTCAGAGAATGAAGAAGAATAATGGCAGGGACATACAGAAGCTAAGCCAGCTTTAGATTTAGATAAAAAAGCAAAAGATAATAAAGAAAAGTTAAGTGAGAACAAAATAAATTAAATCACTAAAGAATAATACAAGAGAATATATCTTCTATTATGCTATAAAGCAATAAATAGTATATAGTAATGATGATCATACTGAAAAAGCTAGTAGAAAGATATGCCTTTTAAGCTTTTAATAACATGAATTACACACATATTTAAAAAGGGGTTCAAAGCTAGCTATATGACCATATACATATGTATATCATAATCATAATAGTAATAAAGATATTGTTGTTATTATTATTGTTATTATAGAATTGTTTAACATTATTTTACCTTTAACAAACCCATCTTTTGGTTTCATCTTTGAGACCCCTTTTGGTTCTGCCTCCTCTATGTCAAGAGAAGGAAAGAAAAAAAGAAGGTAAAGAGAGAGAAAGAGAGAGGAATATGAAGGAGGTTATGGTTATGGTAAGGTTGTAGGGAAGTGTGAGGGAATGAAGAGGCTTATAAGGACATGAAAAAGGGAAGATTGGTGAATAAGGCGGCCACTGGGCTTTCCTTATTGGACCTGACAGGTCCACGGCCCAGAAATGTTTAAATGGGCCTGATGACGTCACCATGGCCCACTATTGGAGGAGTATATATAAAAGTTTTTGAACAGGAAAGTAAGTGCATGAAATGCATTATTACAATGATTTACTGAGGTACTGTACAAAAAGTTTCCTTCTTTTTTTTTTTTTCTCGAAAAGAATTATTTTTTTGATAAAAATTGAAAAACAGATTATAATTAAAAACTAATAATTATAAGAAAAAAATACTATATAGGAAAAAAACAATATTTGAAACTTATAATTATGAGTAAAAGTTGATTATTTTGGAATTGTAATGAGTTTACTAATTTGATTTTAAGTTTTACATGTTAAATCATATAAATAATTATTTTATATCACTTAAAAATACATTAATTACAAATGCATTAGATTATCTTAAAATTACTTTTCAACTAAAATATCCAAACATAATTTGATGCCTTTAAAAATTATACAAAAAAAGATGATTAAAATAAGTTTAATATTTTCAGTATATAATTTTGGATAGATAATAATTAATTAATCTCTAAAAAAGTAGTATAAATTAGTAAATATGTCCGTACAAGTTAATATTTTCAGTAAATAATTTTAACAGCGTCATAATAATGCACAGTGATTATTATTTAGTGATGCAGTTATGGCGATGTCCGTACAAGTGGAGAACCAAAGGGTAAAAGGGGCATTGTGGTTTTGTGTACGCCATGTGATGATATGGGTAATTGGGTATGGCTCATGAGTCATGGACTCTCATAAGTAGTGATTTTATTTACTCTTATGGGTTGCTCGTGTGCATTCCCAAAACTCCCAATTTTATGCATCCATGTTTTAAAATCTGCATTGCAGATTACTACTTCTATTTTAATACCCTTTCAAAATAAAAAAATAATAATAATAGAGTTTAATTTTAAACAAGAAAATACTAATTAATATGATGATATTTTTATGTTAAGATCATATAATAAATTATTAGATAAATTGATATATTTTAACATAATTAATAGAATTATCACGATTCACGAATTGATTGTCATGTGAAAATATTTTTATATGTATATTTTTTTTTAAATAATAATTAATAATATAAAAAATTTTTACAGTAAATCAATTATTTAATTAGAATTATAGATGACTAATAATAATTGTGTAAATTTTTATATATATACTAACAATAATGGAAATTAAATTCATAGTAATAATAATAATCCGAACATAAAACAAACAAATAAAGGGTCATCAATCTAAAAGTCATGGCCTCACGGTAGTAACTAGTACAATGTGTGTTGAAATTGAATTGAAATTATGGTTGACAATAATCTTGCAACTAAATTAAGCTCAAAGATGGAGTGAGTAATGATGATGAAGATAAATAATAATAATGATGATAATTAATCAAAGGAAGAAAGTGGTTGGGGGAGTTGAATATGACCCATGTGGATGGCATTTTAGTACATAATAAGAGGTGGGTCAAATGCATTATTATTCCTTGAGAATTGAGATAGGGACATGAGACATTCATTAATGATGATTCCTCACATTGCTTTTAAGATCTCATCTTGTTTTGTAGTTTTCATTGGACGACATTGCTTCTTTGTAGTAAGTAGCATACAACGTCAATACGATACCTATAAAGGATTTACTTTATTCATCGTCATATGAAAAAAAAAAAAAATCATGAAAAAGTGAGAATATACAACTATACCCCTCCAATTAACACATAAAAATAATTTTTTTATAAACATATCAATATATATATATATAAATAAAATTGTGCAAAATATTAAATAATTTATTTATTTATTTATAATCAAGTTTAGTATATTAAAAAGTGAATTTAATTTTCATATACTGTAAATATAAAAAGGTTTTATATGAATAATTAATTATGTATTGCCACACTAGTAGAAATAACAAATTATTGAATCAATAATTAAAAATTATCTAAATTTATAAATTTATTTGAATGACTGTATAAAATTTATTAAAATTAAATTTTTAATAATTATTAATATAGTTCTTACATATAGCATGTTGATTTTGGGGTCGGAGATTCTGTAACTATGTCATTAATATAACTATTTTTCTTAAAAACAAAAAGTTTAAGTTAATGTGGAATTTTATAACTATAATATATATAAACTTTCATCTAAAAGAGTTAATTTTATAAAAAAAAATTGAATAATAACTTATTCAGTGGTGTAGACATTGAATTTATCTTTTATTGATATTGATGTATGAACGAGTATCCTTCATTTTATTATTATTATTATTATTATTTTGAAGTCGCTTAGAATTGAAGCTACGACCCCAATGAGTTTACCCCATAAAAGAGGGAACACAAAAACGTGTATTTGCTCAAAATGATGGTTGAAGGGAACAAGGAATCTTAGGTAACCGAAATTAAAGGGGAAAAATAATTAAATTTATGCTAAACTATAGGCGATACTTCTAAATACTGGAGGAAAAAGTAAGGTTATATTATGATGGCAAGGTAGAAAAATGTTAAGTTAGCACTTAGCATAGCATTTCACAGTCTCCCAAGTTTTATCTTAGTCAAACAATTTACAAAGTCACACCCTCCCCAATTCCTTGGCCTTCTAACTTGTTAATTTAATAACAAACTTTATACTATATGCTAACTTTAATTTATTTAAGTTTTAATGCATGTCACACACTCTCACACATGACACCACGCACAAATATATATACGGAAATAATAATCATAGTTATTAGTGCGAGAGTGTTTTAGATCTCATAAGATTTTAAATCTACATAGCAATTTATTACTTTTATTTTACCAACGATTTAATCAAGAAAATTCCGGAAATAAAAAAATGACGAATATATTTTAAACCGTTAGTATAATAAATATAGTGTTGGCTAAAAATATTAGCAAATGTAATTAAAATTTTCCAACCCTAAGATTTTCTCTTTTAAATATTGGTTAGCAATTCAAATTTTGTAATTTTCTAAGCTCTTACTTGTTCAATTCATATTAATGTATATGTTTTGAAAACATAAAAAGCAGAATTTAAAACTTGCTTTATTTAAAGATTAGAAAATAGTTAAAAAGATTTGCTAGCATTCTAATAATTTTCTAATTATTAACATTAATATGACTCTAATAGCTTATATATATAAGTGTAAATTATCAAAATGGTACTAAAAAAATTAAATTTACTGAATAATTTAAAATCATGACAAAATAATAAAAAAATTATATTTTTTATAAGTGACAAATACTTTTTGAATATTTCTATTTGCACATCAAAATTAGCAATTAAAATCAGCCATCAATATATAATATGAATTAATATATAAAGTTTAACTATTTTTAATGTGTATTTAATATTTCAATACAATATATATACTAATGGTTGATTCAGTGACTAATTTTGATATACCTAGCTTAACCTATAATTTTTATATTTAACAACATACTGATATATAGATTTTGATATGATTTTTTTAAAGAAATATTTGAGTATTTATTTTTATGAATAGGTTGTTATGGATTAAGCAAAAGTTCTTGTACCCCCATGTTAGGGTCCAAGTGTCCCCACAAGTTTTTTTTTTTTCTCTTTAAGCTTCATCCAGGGCATTGCCCCTATCTGTGAGCCCTGTGAAGTATGAAGAAGGGTCCATCCTCCTCCAGTGCCCCCTTTTTATTATCTCATACTGTTCTACAGTCTACACTATGCGGAATGCACATAACCCCCCTCTTCTCAAATCCATGCCAATAATAAGTCCTTTTCATTATTCCATTCCGTGACCATACCAATATTATGCTATGCTACTATTTATTTCATTTGGTAAATTGTTTAGTGTATTTGTGCATTTATGTTTGTGCCCTTAATTTCATTGCTTCTTTTCTTCCACCTCCCAGTCCCAGTGTTTCTTGTCAGTGAATGTATCGTGCATGTTAGGGATTAAAGCTAAGGTCCAAGAGACTTTATATATATACATATTTAACCACCAAAATCCACGCTAAAATTTTCAAAAGCTTTACAAAAATACCTTCAATCCTAGAACTATTTAAAATCTTGACAAAAATGTATTTTTATTATATGTTAAATGTAATAAAAATTGACAAAGATCTCAGTACAGTTCAACAATAATGTAAATAATATTTGGTTTTTGAGTACTTTTAGATAATATCTTTTATCTGTTATCTTGATTCTATTATCAAGAATTAATTAGCTTCTTGCCTATTATTTAGGATATCTGATTCTATAAATATCATCTACTGTTATAGACTAATTAACAAGTATTCATTCAATAGAATCTATATTTCATCCAGTAAATCTTTTTCTCTCTCTTCTTCATCATAGCTCTATTGCTTTTCATCACTTCAATAATCTAGTTCAAACCTTCACATGGTAATCAGAGCTCAAGGTTAACACCATGGTTGTGATCCTGTCAAATGCTTCCAGCACCAGCAAGTATCTTCTTCTTGTCATCACAGACAAGCTTGATCGTAACAATTTTGGCACATGGTGTGAAACTGCCATTATCACTGTATCAAGTCAGAGTCTTGAAGGACATTTCAAGCGTGAAAATGTGCCTCAACAATTTGTTGAATCAGGAGATGCAACCAAACCTGGAAAGATTGAATCAGAAACCTACAAAGAATGGAAACTCCAAGATTTGTCTCTTATGACCTGGCTTCTAGCATCGATTACTCCAACAATCAAAAGCAAGGTAATTCCCTCCAAATTTTTCTACGAAATGTGGGACAAAATTGAAGCGTTTTTCACGGCTTGTTCAGAAGCTAGGGTTCAAAGTCTTCGAACACAGCTCAAATCCATCAAAGTCACCACTAATATTACTGATTACTTGGGAAAAATTCAACAATTAGTTGAATCTATGCAAGAAATCAATTCACCCCTTACTTAGAAAGATCACATATACACAATTCTTGATGGACTTCCAGAAGAATATAAAGGCTTTTGAGCCTCAATAATGCTTCAAATGGCACATATTTCAGTTGTTGAAATAGAATCCTATCTTGTTGCATATGAAGAAATGTTAAATCAGTACAAGAACCTCAACAGACCATTCCTCTTGCAAATTTAGCTCAAGGCACAACAGAAGCAACTCAAAACTCCACAAGAAATCAGAATCAGAATTTTAATAGAGGAAGAGGAAGAGGCAGAGGAGGAAGATCCAATAGAGGAGGCAGATACAACAACAACTCCACCAGACTCTTCTGTCAACTATGTAATCGCCCTGGACATGGAGCTTGGAATTGCTACTTCAGATTTGATCAACAAGTTGAGTCTCCTAATTCTAATTCTTCTCAACAATATCAACCACCAGCACCACCTCCATCCTTTCATCAACCAAGAGCTTATCTAACAGCTCCTTCTCCGGTCCTGCAAATGTCTGGTATCCAGATTGTGGAGCCAGCCATCATGTCACTGCAGAACCTTCTAATCTTCTTCAGGCAGCAGAGAATCAAATGGAACAGATCAACTTTATATAGGTAATGGTCAAGGTATTACAATCTCTAACTCTGGCAATTCTTATTTGTATGATTCTAATACTACTTTGAGTTTTAAATTGAATAACTTGTTACTTGTACCACAAATAACACAGAATTTGCTAAGTGTCTCCAAACTTGCTGCTGACAATTGTGTATTTTTTGAATTTTGGCCTCATCACTGTTATGTATGTGATCAGGTTACCAAGACTCATCTTCTTCAAGGAATTGCTAGAAATGGGATCTATTTCTTTCCCAATCTTCATGTACCTAGACAAATTCCTAATTCCCAAATCCCTATAATGAATAAGACTGCTATGTCAGCTACTTCTTCTTTGGATTCTGTAGACTTGTGGCATATAAGACTTTGCCACCCTGCTATGAAAACTGTAATACAGATTTTGAATAAATGCAATATTAAACAATCTTTGTCTTCTCCTTTAACTGTGTGTGAATTCTGCAATATGGCAAAAATGCATTAATTGCCCTTTCAAGATTCAAATTCTGTTTATCATGAACCATTAGATCTTGTGTATATTGATATTTGGAGTCCTGCTCCTTTGATTTCGAATAATGGATTTAGATATTATATTAGCTTCTTAGATGCTCATATTAAATACACCATTATTAGTTTACTTACTAATAAATCTGAGGCTTTTACAACCTTCAAACAATTTAAGAATCTATTTGAGACACAAACAGGTAAGAAATTAAAATCAATACAATCTGATCATGGACTTGAATTTCTTTCTAATGCTTTTACAAGTTTTTTTTGTCTAAAAAAGGTATAAGTCACATGTTATCATGTCCATATACGCATCAACAACAAGGTTCCGTTGAGAGAAAGCATAGACACCTTACAGAGGTTGACCTTTCTCTCTTGGCTACTGCTGGGCTTCCATTCCAATTTTAGGATGATGCCTTTGTAACAGCCACATATTTGATAAATAGGTTACCTACTCCTGCTCTACATAATATCTCTCCTTATGAACAATTATATCATAAGATACCAGACTATCAATTTATGAAAGTTTTTGGTTGTGCTTGTTTTCCTCTTCTCAGACCTTATAACAAGCATAAATTTGACTATAGGTCACAATTATGTTTGTTCTTAGGTTATGATACACAACACAAAGGTTATAAGTGTTTGTCTAATGAAGGAAAGATTTATATATCTAGAAATGTTATCTTTGATGAATTAAGATTTTCTTATTCTACACACTTTAAAACTAGCAATAACACTACTGTTATATCATCATCACAGCCTGTAACTCCCAGCTATATACCAATTACCACTTCTCTCCTAATCTCATCACCCTTAAATGTACCTCAGACAATATATCACCGTCCACTAATCCTCCACCACCTCTACCTACTGTACAGATTCCTATCAATGACATGGAGATACCTCATCCACAAACTACTCCAACCACACAATCTAACACTCCTCCACCTCCTATACCACCAACTAATACTCATCCTATGACCACAAGAGCCAAATCTGACATCTCTAAACCAAAGGCTCATATTGCTTCAGCCTATACTTCTGAAAATGATCCACAATTCCTATATCATACTCCAACTACTGTGAAACAAGCTTTGGCTCAACCTCATTGGAAACAAGCTATGGATATTGAGCTTCAAGCTCTTTCAAGATGTAAAACTTGGGAACTTATGGATCCACCTTCCAATGCAACTATAATTGGAAGTAAGTGGGTGTTTGCTTTAAAGAAAAATCCTCAAGGAAAGATAATTCGATATAAGGCGAGATTAGTGGCTAAGGGATTTCATCAAAGAGAAGGTGTTGACTTTGATCAAACTTTTAGTCCAGTGGTTAAGCCTTAAACAATCAGAATTGTGATATCTATAGCTTTGTCTCGTGGATGGCAGCTGCGACAATTTGATTTCGATAATGCTTTTCTCAATGGAGAATTGCATGAAAGGGTTTATATGTCTCAGCCTCAAGGCCTTGTTACTGCAAATCCTAACCAAGTTTGCTTTCTTAAGAAGGCCATTTATGGCTTAAAACAAGCTCCAAGAGCTTGATATTTGACATTATCTATACTCTAACTAAATTTGGATTTCATAGCACAAAAAATGACCCCTCTTTATTTGTGAGATTCATATCTAATTCTGTTTCTTTACTTTGTGCTTATGTTGATAACATTTTATTAACAGGAGATAATCCTCAAGAGCTGTAACTTTTAATTCAACAATTGCATTCCATTTTCTCTCTTAAAGATATTGGAAAATTTAATTTTTTTTCTGGGATTTGAAGCAACTTATATTGAAGATAATAAACTCATACATACACAAAAGAAGTATATTTCTGATTTACTTGCTAGAACTAACATGCTTCAAGCAAATTTAGCACCTATACCTATGGTTACCTCTTCTAAATTAAGTGCTAATGACTCACCACACTTTGAAGACCCTAAACTGTTTAGGTCTATTGCTGGAGCTCTTCAATACCTTACTCTAACCAGACCAGACCTCACATATCCAGTGAGCAAAGTCTGTCAATATATGCATAATCCAACTGTCAATCATTGGAGAGCTATCAAGAGAATTCTTCGATATATCAAAGGTACAATGGACCAAGGCATTCTATTTTCTAACTGTCCTGACATGAGGCTTCTTTCCTTTACAGATGCTGATTGGGGAGCAGATACAGATGATAGAAGATCAGTGACTGGATACTGTGTGTACCTTGGAACCAATCTCATTGCTTGGAAAAATAATAAACAACAATCTATAAGCAGGTCTAGCACAGAAGCAGAGTATCGTGCATTGGCTGCTGTTTAATCTGAACTGATTTGGACTCAGAATCTTCTACAAGAGCTCAACATCCCAATTCCAATTGCTCCCACAATTTATTGTGATAACCAAAGTGCTTGCTTGCTAGCTGCAAATCCAATTCTGCATAACAAGTCTAAACACTTTGAAATGGATCTTCACTTTGTTAGATAGCAAGTCACAACCAAGAAGCTATTTGTCACTAATATACCTTCAAGTGATCAAATTGCAGATATTCTGACCAAGCCACTATCCATCCATCTATTCACCAAATTTAAAGACAAACTTCGACTGATCTCTACCTCCCTTCTCAGTTTGAGGGGGCTGTCAAGGATATCAGTACAGTTCAACAATGATATGAATAATATTTGGTTTTTGAGTACTTCTAGATAATATCTCTTATCTGTTATCTTGTTTCTGTTATCAAGAATTAGTTAGCTTCTTGCCTATTATTTAGGATATCTGATTCTATAAATATCATCTACTGTTATAGACTAATTAACAAGTATTCATTTAATAAAATCTATATTTCATTCAGTAAATCTTTTTCTCTCTCTTCTTCATCATAGCTCTATTGCTTTTCATCACTTCAATCATCTAGTTCAAACCTTCACAAAAATATTTAAAATTAAATACTTTTGTTACATTTTTAAATAATTAAAGAATTTTTTTATCATTAATAAAATTCAAAGTTATTTTTATTAATTTTATAAATTTTATAGACGATTTTGATAATTAATTCGTATATGTATATATAAATACAAAATGTATCGGTATTTAATATTTATTAATAAATAATCTCATTTGTTATTATTGTTGAACTAGTAATATCATTTTGAAAGATTTATTTTTTATTATTTTGAATAATCAATTTTTTATTATTTTAAATTATCAATTTTTATACCATTTTTATATGTCATGTTTCTTTTTTATTAACTAATTATTAATTAATATTTTATTAATTAAGTGGCACTGCTTGTATAAATAATATAGATTAAAATAGAATAAGACATAATGCAGAAAACATGACACAAGGGATAAACATATATACAATATTTAATATTTTGTTTGATAACAAATTAAATATAAGACATAATGAAAGAAAGTCCATTTTTTTTCTCACATAAACATTATAGTTTCATTGAATGATTGTCTCTTGGTATTAGCGGTGAGCATAGGTGCGGTTTGGTTCGGTTATAAAAAAAAATCATCCAATCCAATGAAATAAAATTTTTGTGGTTCGATTTGGTTCAATTTTTTAAAGACAGCCAATCAAATCAAACCAAACCATAATATCGGTTTGGTTTGGTTCGATTTTTTCGGTTATTAGTTTTGACTTAAAAAATTGTATCTCATAATATATCAATGACATATTCCTGCTCGTTGTAAGTTGAGACCATAAAAAACACTAGTGTTTAATAAAATCACTCATGTAACAATTCATTAACAACTCAATAATGCAAAAAAGCAACATATGTTTCATCTAAATTAAGCTTTCCATTAAAAAAAGTGTATCCAATAAGAGAAACTGATACATGATGCTACAAGTGTCTTTGTGTTTTTTTGAAGAGAAAGTGGAGCAAGTGCAACCAGCAATGCATCAGGGGATCCTGTGGCAGACTCACTTAGAAGAGCAACATCACCAATGTCATTACTTAAGCCAATGTCATACTACACATAAACATAGCAAAACAGCAATTAGCATAATCAGACTAAGATATAATAACTAACAAAAATTATCTAACAAATATCAAATTAACATAATCAGAATCACATATTTTTTTTTGACAAATCAGAATCACATATAATAATTAACCAACTAACAGATTGACATGGAAAAAGGAATTAACAACAATATTCCAACAGATGATCAAATTATGTTAATTAGAACCAGAAATAAATCAATAATAATTAACAAAATAACAAATTTAGGAGCATAATCATAAGGAGCATAATCATATCAGAATCATAATATTAATTAGAATCGAAATCAGAATCAAATTAAAACTAAGTAATAAATTAGAATCAAACTCAATAATTAGAATTAAAACCTAATACAAAATCTAAAAACATTGAGCATGAATGGGATAAAAAAAGGGAAATTTCATAATAAATTTACAACTCACAATAATCAAAATTAGAACTAGAATCATAATCAAAATCAACATCAAAATGAAAGACAACTAATAATTTAGAATAAAAAATTAGAACCAAATTAATATCAATAGTTAAAATATAAACCTAGAATTTCAGAGACAGAAGAAGGGAAAGGATGAGGAACAGATGCAATGGACGCCGGCGACTACGGAGTGTGAAGAGGACAGCGGACGCAAGCGGCTGTGAGTGCGCAGAGATGACGACAACCGCGAGTCTAATACCACAAAGGTTAAGACGTCTAGGGAGGTTGAGGGAGACGACGATGCTTGCAGTTGCAGGGACGGTCCGAGAAGGAGACGACGACGCTGCTTTGGCGGTGGACGGTCCGAGAAGGAGACGATGACGCTGCTTCGGCAGTTGCAGGGACGCCGGGGACGGGAAGATTAAACGGCCGACACCACTAGAAGACTGCACGACGGTGGCGGTGACGGGGTCTGGCTGTCTAGGTGAGTGGCTGGAATCTGGAAGACGGGTTTAGGGTTTTTTGTAGGAGTGAGTGGCGCCGTTCGTGATTTGTGTTGTGTGTGTGTAGAGTGAGAGACTCGAGTGAGAAAGAGACTTTTTTTAGGGTTTTCTTAGGTTGGGATCATTATGTAATATTAGTAATTAGGGGGCTTATAGAATTTTAACATGTACATATTATTTTCCATGGTTCGATTCGGTTCAAGCTTTGAGAATCAAAATCAAAAATCGAACCGAACCGGTAAAAAACCACAGAAAAAGTGTTTTTTCGATTTTTTCGGTTTTCGTTTATTTCGATTTTTGATTTGTTTGGTTCGGTCCAGCTTAGTTTTGCTCACCCCTACTTGGTATAGTGTTTTTAAATCGTTGATTGAGTGGGAGCAATCACATAAGGAGTTTAAGTTAAATAACAATCTGCAAGAAATGGTCTTCAGTGGAAGATGTTTCAAGTGAAATCAAAGAAAGATGTGACCAGCGATTTTGAGAAGGCTAAGGCTCATGAATTTACATTGGAGGCTATCATTGTTGAGATATTAGATCATATGGTCTTTAAATTTCGTAGAAGGGTCCTTTCATTTTATAATGATCAATATGTTGTTAGGAGGTGACTTGTGGTTTAATTTTAATCTTGTGATTAAGGTTGTAACTCTTATGTTGTGCAATGCATGAACTGTGCATTGTGGCAAATGGTTCCAATAAGGTGTTGCTCTAAATTTGGGGTCATAGGACCACTACTTGTCCTTTTTTATTCCCTTCTCATCACCTTTTGGACACCCCAGACCAGAAACTTGAGCAAGTTAAAGCTTGCAAAAGCCAAATTTCATGCCCACCCCTCACACATGTTGTGTGTTTTTTCTTTTTGATTTTTCACACAATAATAATAATAATAATAATCTCTCCTTCTATATGATCCATCCTTTTCCTTCTCACCTTTCATCCTCAATTATTCACCGTACTTCTTGTCCATACATTTATATAAAATAACTTCACACTATTTCACCTTTTTTTTTTCTTTCTTTCTTTCCAAAATTCACACTATTTTCACTTATTGCGGTCAAATGCTTCACATCCATCACTAACACAATTAATAACTTTCATTATTACTTCCACCCATCTTAATTAATTAATATATATATTAAATGCAATTAATTTCGCATAAAATTAATATTTAAAAACTCTCAATAATATAATTTGATTAAATATATCAAATTATTCAATATTTTTTAACAATTACTTCGCGTGAAAATATCTATACATGATTCTTGATCATATAAATTTGGAGGAAGATAGATAGCTATAGTTAAGTTGGTATGTAAGGACAAAACTCTTTTTTATGAAAATTAAAGTAGTATCAACAAGAGTTTGGAATTAATTAGAAGTGACTAAGTTAAGTTTGGTAATATATTGCATTGTATGGTTTAATTTTACTTTTCACGTTCAAAATCATACTGATTACTCGCACGTGGAGCCCTTTTGTTATAGTAAGTTAGTAACGTAATATCTTTTCCACTTAGGTTTTTGAATAAATGGTGACACTACTATAGAAAGTTTTTTAAATATACTTAGAAATTTAGTGTTATTATATTTTTAATAGTTGATTTTAATTAAAATTAATAACTAAAATAAATGAACATCTGTTTATTAGGAACATCGAAAACACTTTGAACGCTGCATATATTATAGATAGATAGGTAGCTGTAACAAAAAATGATAGGTGGGATTTGATGAGTTTGGTGTGAATGTTATGTTTGATGTGACGCATGAGTAAACATGCAGAATGATGATGAAGCTCTCACATTAAGACAAGGAATCGCTTGAAAACTATGGTGACACGCCAATAGTAACTAAACGGCAAGAATAATAATGTATCTACTGTGTACAAATTGGTACGAGTTTATTTTTGATCTATAGAAAATAAAATTCTGATTCAATTATAACTTTTTAATATAAGGTGGTTAATATGTTAGGAAAGTTTTCACACACGGTATTTCATTATTTTTTAGCCGTTGATCTTGATTGATTTTAATTATAAAATTTTATATGATAAAGATTAACGGTTAAAAAATAAAAAAATACGATATACTTCACTTTTCAAAGTATACTAGAACACCTTCAATATGTTAACATTTATTATATTATGTGACTAATTCTAATGATCTATCTATATTACAAATTTACAATAACAATAAAGTTTTATCTCACTAAATGAAATCAATATATGGGTCAAATAATGTCATTAATCAGTTCTATTATTTATCATATATTTATAGAGAGACTTTTTATATGCAAATTTCGTTTGATTATATTATGGATGATTGTCTTTTAAGATATTTTTCTGTTTTTCGCTCCTTGTTTACTTTTCATTTCATCTACCTCCTAACTGGATATTCTTTTGATCTTCTTTTCTTTTCCTGGACGAGATCGATCTTCTTTTCATATGTCAAAATCATTGGAAACGTGATTTTGCTATATATCTTTTCAATGATATGTGCTTATCCAATTCTCTTTCTTACATCTTTGTTCATTATTCAATCAAATCGTATATGATCATTTATCTATTTTAACATATTCATCTCTATCACACTTAACTTATGTTCGTATTCCTCTTTCGTCAACCAACATTTTGTACCACAAAATATAGCTGATCTGATAGTAGTGTGATAAAATTTACCTTTAAATTTTAAAGATATTTTTTCATCACATAAAAAAACACACACACTATGCTATTTTGATCAACCTTCTTGGATCATATAATTTATATTCTATTCAAGTATAATACACTCAAAATACCTAAAATTTTAATTTTTCGTAGGACGAAAATGACATTTATATAAAAAATATTTTAAATTGTTTTATTATTTGACATATTTAATGAAATATTTAATTATTTATAATATAATTTTCACACACGTAAAGATATTTCTATTTGAGTAATTACCAAAAATTCAATCAAATTACTTAACCTAAACTCTAAATCCTAATATCAGATTTATAGTAGGGTTTACCCCTGAAAATACATGTATACAAATATCAACATATAATACATTATAGATAGATGAAAAGGAAAAATGGTGGAAGGTTAGAGCACCATTTCGAATTATTCCAATGAAGTGACTCTGAATGGTTAAACTGTGCATAGCCAAATCAGGAAACCAATAATGCAATATAACATAATAAGGATACAGAGGGAGAGAGAGAGAAAGAGAGGAGATGGTGGTGGTGACATATATGGATGAAATTAAAGGTGCATAAAATAAACCAAATAATGGTACATAATGTATGTGACCAAAGTGGAGCTGTTCCGGCATTAATATACGGTGTACCTCTTCTTAATTTCGGGAGAGAAAGAAACAAAAGTATATAAATTTGAAAACCTGTAAAGATTCTCTCTCGTTAGCGAGGGAGAAAGATGATATATGTATGGTTATGTAGAATAATGTATGTGAATATCTTGTGTTTAAGAGAGAGATTGAGACTGAAAGACTATGATTGAATTATATTTATTTATTTGTTTGATTTAAATTTATGAAGAGATAGATATTGAAAGGTAAAGATTGAATTAAGTCAATAAAGGAAGAACAAAGGTTAATATTAAAAATTTTAATATTATGTGAGAATATTTGAGTAAAAAAAGTTATTAAAATTTTAGTCCTAATTCCTAATTTCTAGTCTTTCTTAACTGGAGGTACTGAAAATATTAAAATTTTGAAGACTAAAACTAAAATTTTAATTTCAATTCATATCCAATAAACACAATATTAAATCTCATTCTCTCGGTATCTGTCCAGAAAGCAAACACACCCCACGTAGTATATATGAATCAGAATCTTGAATAATTTTTTGTAAGTGGTGGTTTGATTTTTATTATTTAAGAGTAAGATAATAAGATAGATGCCAAAGTTGGTATGAGCTGTAATAAAGAATGAGAAATTATAGGTAAATGTTAGCTCTGAACATTCTAAGTATGTCTTTGTATTTTACTAATTTATGTAAGCGTTGGTTTGATAGAAATAATTTTGATAGTTATATGTAAAAAATAAAGAAATTTTGATATGTAAAAATTTAAGCAAAATTTTGATACAAGATTCTCTTAAAAAAACTTAAGTAGATAAAAAAAAGTAAATATATTTTTTATTTTTAAAATTTGTTACAATTTTTAAAAATATTCATAAATTTTATTTTATTTTAATTTTATTCTAAAAATTTTCGATTTACATCAGATATATCCAGGGACGGATTCAGAAACATTACTCTGGAGGGGCCAAAAATATATATGATATAAAGGAAAATTTATAAATAACTTAGCTTATGTAATTTAAAGTATACTAAAAAAATATAATAATAAAAATATATTTTAAATTACAAAAACTATGGATATATTTTTTTGTTGATGAATTTTTTTAGAATTAATTAGTATACGACAACGTTTTATATCATAAAATCTAAATCTTTGAAGATTTTATCTGATTGAAAAATGATTTGGCAGTCATTTTACGCTAAGTTCTTTTTTGTTTAGATATTATTCCTTGCCATTTTGTTATTATTGGATATAGATAATATTTAGGTTAAATTTTTTTTTTGATATTATTACTTCTCTTATAATTATTAGGGATAAATAATATTTGAGTTAGACTTTTACTTATAAAAAGTTAAATATTAAATATGTTTAACAATTTAGTATTTAGTGTAATATTATTTTTCAAATACAAAATAAAAAAATTAAATAATATATTATATAACAACCTCTTTATTAATTGATCTTCAAAATGTTGGGGGGGCCGAGGCCTATGCTCGCCCCCTCTAGGTCCGTCCCTAGATATACCTTTGATAGCTAATTTTTCAAAAAAGTAACACGAATACAATAATAAAATTGCAATAACAACTTTCAACATAAGTAAGTTAATTTCAAAGTTTTGTCGCTGACTTAATTATCAAGCGTTATAGTTGGACTTATCATAAAATTCTTAAAAATTTAATTAAATGGGATATATTTCATGAAAATTAAAAATGTTAGAGAAATTAATACAAAATAAAATTTAAGAATACTTTTTAAATTTTTATCAAACTTTAAAAACAAAAAATAAACTTTATCTAAAAAACACACCCCCACATAAATATTTATATATCTAGAACATTATTTAGACAAAACCTAGGTGCCGTAGAAATCTGAACTTATATTCTTTGCAGTCTTCAGAAATAGCAATCAAACAAGTGATTAACTGTTATTACTCTTTGCAATCCATGTGCAATTGTGCACTCACCAGTCACCTCCATCTGCTTCCATATATATGCATACATCTTCTTGAACTTCATTTTCTTGTGTACTATTTTTGCAACTAAATAATACTTCACCCACACGGTGACCATCTGCTGTAATTGTAAATTCCTCAGTCAAATCATATTTTATATGGACAAAAAATTAGTGACTTCCCTATAGGCTCTCTAATGATGACTCCCAAGACTTTTTATAATTTTATATAATCATATTAAAATATAAAATACACACTACAAATATGCAACACAATATATATATAATCAGAGTTATATTAGGTATATATCAAATCAGCCACTAAAATCAGTCATCGGTATAATATAAATATATTTTATATTTCAATGTATATTATGCATTGATGATTAATTTTAATTGATAATTTTGATGTGCAACATAATTATTTATATAAAAAGGTTTATAGGAACTAATTTGATAATTAATTTTTTGTTACTCACAATATATCTTTTTTTTTCTTCTTTTTTTTTTTTGGTCGGTAATTTTTTTTTTCTTCATAAGAGATAAGGCCTTGAAAAGGTAAGACCCTTGGTTCCCTTTGCAAATAGTACCCAATGATTTTTGGTCACCATAGTATATCAACTCCCATTTTTCTTGGGCTAAAATCCAGTTGCTCAAAAATATCTCTAACTAAAGCTTTTAATTAACTAACTTGGGTTCTAGACCTTAAAAAAATGAAAAAGAAACTAACTTGTTTTGGGCTAATAACCACCTTAGTGGATCAAGCCATCAACCTACTGGCGGGTATGCAACAGTTTATTTCTTTCATGATCTTTTTTTCTTGTTTTTTCAGTAAATCAAAAACAGTAGTGGTCTAGTGGAGGCTTGGTTGGAGTGGCAAGATTCATTGCCTTCCTAGTTCCTGCCCTTCCATGAGCGGTCAATTACTCAATCCCTCGTAGAAGAATATAGAACCATATAGAACCTGTGTTGGTGTGAAAAGAAAAAGAAAAAACTAAAACAATTATTCTTATTTTTTTCTTTTAGTTTGTCAATTTATTTATTAAATTTAAAAATAATTTAAATATTTTATATAATTAGAAATATATTTAAAAATATTAATTTATATTTTAATATAAATAAAATATCAACATAATATTATAATTTTTTTAAAAAAGTTGAAATTAGTATATTTATCAATCCACATGTCTCATGTCATTTATGATTTTACCATTTAAATATATTTATAATTTTATATTTTTATACGGTTCTGTTATCCACGGACTCTTTTAGTAAACAGTAATTTAACATCCATATAAAATACGATCATTAATATATTAATTGCTTTTTGTGATCCACTTATCTTCTATCCGAACAAAAAAATCCCTTAAATATGATTCAAAAAGAAAATATGAATCAGAATTTGAAAGAGAGGAAGGGGTCCTCGACCCGTAACAACACATGAGGAGGGTTATTCAATCACATAGTTTGGGCTCCTAGAATATAGCGCCCTTGAAACTTTTATTGTATTTTTATACGGTGTAAAAATAATATATATTAAAAAGGTGTGTGCATAATATTATTCATTTTTACATTTTTAATTTATTTTTCGTTTCCACCTACAATCTCAATTTTCTGTAGTCGATTTTCTGTACCTTGAGATTATAGCGTCCTTGATCCCTCTACTGGAGTAGGTATCGGATTCAGGGTCTGTTGGGATTTTTTCTGTCTGCACTCGGCAAAGAACATCATTGCTCATTGCATTGGTACTAAACTATGATGCACGAACACTGACACGGACACGGGACACGACGCGACACGCGATACGCCGACATCCTAATTTCAATTTTTCATATGACACGGAGACACGGCATATATATAAAATGTAATGCATTTTTAATAAAATTATAACAATATCTTGACATTTTATTTATATTAAATTTTGAATTATTATTTTTAAATTTTTTTAATGTTTTTTTAATTATATAAAATATTTAAGATAATTTTTAGTGTTGAGAAATAGTAATATATACTACTTTTGAACTCAGTTTAAGGACATAAATTAAGAATGAAGTATGACACGCGGACACGTGATGATATTTTGGAGTGTCGAGTGTGTCCGAAGATGTATTTTTTTGGTTTTTTAAGGACACGGATGGGACACTCCGAATATGCATGTCGGATGAGTGTCGTGTTCGAAACGTATCCAACACATGGACACGCTAATTCAACTAAGTGTCCGTGCTTCATAGATAGTTACCTTAGGTTAAATTTTGATGAAAATTGAAACCACACTTTAACCACACTCCCTCTATACTCCATACTCCAGAGTGAGTGATTCACTAACTCATGTTACTCATCTCTTGCATGCCAAATTGCCACCCTAAAACCAGCACTTCACCACCAATCAACATCACATTCCTTTTCCCCTCTCTCTCTCACACACTCTCTCACACTGAAAATGTTGCATTTCAACAAGGGCGAGGCGGTGGAGGCCACACACCCTAACAACCCAAACAAACGTAACCGTCTCTACCCAGCTTCCGTTCTCCGCGCCACCAACGACAGCCGCCTCTTCATCCAATACCACAATCTCTACTCCAATCACCCTCCTAATAACCGCCTCCGCTGCTGGCTTCACCTCGCTTGCGTCAGGCCCAAGCTTCCCGACTCCCTCAACCCTTGGTTTAAGGTCGGCGATCACGTCGACGCCTTCTGCGAAACCAACCACGCTCACGGCGCCGTCGGCGGCGCCTGGTGCTCCGCCACTGTCGACGCCATCCTCGAGAATTCCAAGTATGCGGTGTCGTTTTGGGAGGACAACGACGACAATGGGAAGACGGAGCGTGCCGTTGTTGAACAATGTAGGTTGCGTCTTCACCGTGAATGGGTCAATGGAAACTGGGTCCCACCTCTTCCATCTCAAATGGTTCTCAATTCTCTTCGCCATTTCCCTAATTTTAGTGGATCATCGA
>JASCZI010242047.1:0-12033 GCA_036250425.1 Stylosanthes scabra | reverse complement strand
AATTATTTTAATTTAAACCCCCCCCCCCCCCCCCCTCCCCAACACACACACAGACACCCTAAATGCTACACATAATATAGCTAGGTAAAAATTCACGTGCAGCCCTGTATTAATTGTGAGGTGCAGTTGTTCTTTGAAATTATTTGAATTTGAAACCCCCGAATGCTACACATAATTTAGCTAGGTAAATATTCACATGCAGTTGTATTAATGAGAAATTGATAGTTGAGAATTGTTAGACGGCAATTTAGTCAAATATATTAAATCATCTGACGATTCTTAACTATTAACTTCACATGGAAACGATTGCATACGAGTCTCCACCATTTAGCAATGACTATTATAGTTCTAGATGTACCTCATCACAATTCTTTATCATTTGATGCTTTGTGTTTTTGTTCCATGTTCATTCTCTTCCCTTCGTAAGTATTATATTCTTTCTCCTTGTTCTAGCTGACTGGATTCGTTATATTGATCAGGGCCTGGCTGCCTTGATTGGATTTTTTGTTGGGGTCACCCTTGCAGTTTTGGTAGTTGCAATCATTGGAGTTGTGTTCTTGTGGTTTTATGGTAGCTTTTGGACCACAGCATTTTTCATTATCCTAGGAGGTGATTATTTTTCCTGTATCTATTGCTTTGAATGTTTTCTATCTATTGTCTCCTCTACACAAGATCATGTTACAAAAGAATAGATATGCATTTAAAATGTTGATATACATCATTTGCTATAATTCTTGCGATACTTCCTAAGCCTTTGACTCCATTTGAAATTCAGGATTGGCATTTATGTTAAGTCATGAACGCCTGGCACTATTTATCATGACCGTGTATTCTGTCTATTGTGCTTGGGTGTACGTTGGTTGGCTTCGTTTGCTAGTGGCTTTTAATTTAGCTTTTATCTCAAGTGATGTGCTGATATACTTCCTCAAGAGAAATATTGAACAACAGAGTAGGTCCAATCCTTTTGAGCAAAGAGCTGGAATGCATGCTCAATCAGGTTTCTCTAATGATGAGACAGCACAACCTTCCTACTACGAAAATGGGCCTGGACCGTTTGCTGATCGTAATGCTGGAGACCCTTCAACGAGTGGAGTGGATTCTGATTTGACGTCTGAAGATGAAGTTGTGCGATTGTTGAACTGCTCTGATCACTATTCAGCACTGGGCTTCACGCGGTATCAGAATATAGATGTTTCAGTATTGAAGCGGGAATATAGGAAGAAGGTTGTCATTCTCATCCCAACTATCTTTAAATTTATTTTTATAATCTTTTCTTTTTCATTTCTTTTATATTTTTGAATGAGTCTAAGCTTTTGTGCTATTGGGAATTTGGTTGAATATTTAGTTGATTGTAGTACGGAAGATCAATTTTCCTTATTTCTAATTGCCTGTTGTCACTGGTTATCAGGCAATGTTGGTTCATCCGGACAAAAATATGGGTAATGAAAAGGCTGCTGAAGCTTTCAAGAAACTTCAGAATGCATATGAGGTAAACGTTTTATGTTTTTGCTCTCCCTGCAAATCATAAAAGAAAATCCTTCACTAAGACGCTCCATGTATATAATGAATTTTCAGATTCTTATGGATTCCTTGAAGCGAAAAGCGTATGATGATGAGTTAAGGAGAGAAGAGCTTTTGAGTGTATTTCGTAGATTTCATAATGATTCCCAGAAGGTATGATTTATGCCTTTTTCAGATATTTGAGTACTGAGGAAACTACAGAAAATTTCTATCTTATTACTCTTAAGACATCATGGTTAGGATCAAAGTTTATGAGAATTTGGGGTGGGAATAAGACCACAACTATTTTGTTTATATTTTATTGCCCCATGTAACAACCAATTGATATAATCTTTTATGATTTTGTTTCTATTGTTATGACTTAATGATAAAACAAAACATGCAGTCTGTGCGCGCACTCATGCACTCTCCCTTTCTGATGTTGCAGATCATTTTGTGAACCTATTAGAATGGTCTTTTGTTATTATTGTTATTATTCTCTTGTCTAACTTTAGCTGCGGTTTCAACTGATGTTCCAGAATGGTAGGCATGGATTCTTTGGTTCAGGAATGACACGATCAGATGCAAATGGTGAGGACCCATTTGGTGATTCGAGGCGGATAGCCTGCAAAAGATGTGGTGGCTTTCATGTCTGGATTCACACTAAGAAACAAAAGTCTCGAGCTAGATGGTGCCAGGTTTTTCCTCCATCTTTTCTTTAAATATTTGCCAGAGATTGCCAGCACTATTTCAGCGTGCCTTCCCTATAGACACATTATACTTCTACCTAGCATGGCACTAATATTTTCCTGTGTGGGTCTTTCTTGGTTTTGAAGGATTGCCAAGACTTCCATCAAGCAAAGGATGGTGATGGATGGGTAGAACAATCTTCCCAACCATTTCTTTTTGGCTTATTGCAGAAGGTATATAGATTCATTCACCTGACTTTGGAGAATGGAGATACCTTATAGCTTGTATTAGTCCACATTTTTCCGAGCCAAGTCGT
This sequence comes from Stylosanthes scabra, assembly GCA_036250425.1. NCBI lineage: Eukaryota > Viridiplantae > Streptophyta > Magnoliopsida > Fabales > Fabaceae > Stylosanthes > Stylosanthes scabra. Next base: position 9,527 of record JASCZI010242047.1, on the reverse strand, counting down.
GATTACTTAAGAAACATTATTTTTCTTAACAATTTGAATTTTTTTATCTTTAGGTCGATACTCCTGCTGCGTATGTATGTGCTGATAGCAGGATATATAATGCCACTGAATGGTATATCTGTCAGGTAATCAAGTTCCTTTTTTCTTTCCCGGGACTTGCTAGTAGAAAGAATTTATGTACACATATCACCAGTGGTGGTTTCAAAAGAAAAAGCTACTATGATTGTTCAAATATTGCATTGAACTGTTCTGATGTGTGTACTGATCTCGGACAACATAGCATTACAAGATTTATGTGATTAACTTGTACCATGATTTGGTTGCTTCCAGCTTGATCCTTGTTTTGGCTATTGAGATTAAGGATCCATAAGGCTTTAACCATGAACACGTTTATTGCAGGGTATGAGATGTCCAGCAAATACTCACAAGCCAAGTTTTCACGTCAACACTAGTTTAATATCCAAGCACAATTCCGGCAAAGGAACGAGTTCAGGTCAGAGAGGTGCCCGAATGCCACCGAACATGGAAGAAACCATGACCGAGGAAGAATTCTTTGAGTGGTTGCAGAATGCCGTACAGGCCGGTGTATTCGACAATTTCGACGGCAATTCTGCAGCCGAGAGCCCCCCTTCCAAACCTGGAAACGGGTCGAAAAATCAGGGCAATGGTAGTGCCGGTGGCAGTGCTAGTGGCAGCAAGAGAAAGAAAAAGGGGAAAAAGCAGTGGTGATAAGTATAACAATTAACAAGTTCATGTTTCCCCCCACCCCACCATTATAATGGCTGTATCACAGTGATCAAATGTGAAGTCTTATAAGAAAGCATACAAGTTTTCTGAGTAGCTACAAATCTATATGTTAATGAAGCCCCAAAATAGAGTTGGTGTCCATTGTATAGCGTTATTTCTCCAAGGTTTTTTTTTTTTTATTATTATTTAAATTTCTTATCTGGCTTAATTTTTTGGTATACTAGTAACCTTCTGCCCTTGATTTTGGAAAATTTAGACAGCAAGGAATAGGATCAAGCCATTAACATCGTGCTTTGTAAGCAATTAGACGATCGAAAATTCACATGATTTATGACTATGAACCTGGAGTATTTTTGGCAACCTTTTTTCTTTTTTAAAAACTATTTAATTCGAATTAATTGTTGTTAGGGATCAATTTTAGAAAATGAAAATATGTGATAACTAAGAAAAATTCGGCTAATAACTTAAAATATTAGTTATTTTAGATTTGGAATGTTTTAATAAATTAATTTTGTCAATAAATAAAATATCTTAATTCCTATTTTGTATATAAAAAAAGTAGAGTACATTCTCTCTCTTTGTTTCTGCAGAGGTTCAATTCAGCAACTCTTTTTCCTCTTATCTCCTTCTTCTTCTAACACTTCTCCCAAAACCCACACTCATGATTCACAACACCCTTACACTCATTCACAACACCAACCACCATTTCTTCATCTCCGCAAATGGCTACCCTTCCAGCTTTTCTTCCTCTTTCCTACCATTTTCAATTCGAACGAAACCCACAAGAAAATCACCATCACTGGTTGTGACTGCCCGCAAAAAAGACAATAAAGAAGACGACCATAGCTTTGTTTCCAACCCCAACGAGTCCACTGGCTTCTTCCCCGAAGCAGTGCTCCTTAAAAAGGTCAGCCTTTTTTATGCACACCATCTGTTTGTTTAATTGTTCTCTTTAGCCTTGAAGCGGTAGGAATTGTTTTTGGTGCAATTAGTAGTAGTACTATCTACTTCGAGTATTTAAAAGTCATTTTCTTTCTATAGTAGAAGAAAAAATCTTATCTGTTTTCTGTTTTGTTGAAAAGGAAAAAGTTCAATGTTGTTAAAAGGTAAGGGAATTGATTACTCTTCCTACTCTCTTTTGTAGGAAGAATTGCTGGAGAGCAATAAATGTTGCCAATTTTAGAACTTGCCAAATTATATATGATTGTTGGGGATTAACTCTTGGATGAATCATTGAGTTATAATACAGTTATTCAAATTAGTTTCATCTAACTATGACCTTGATTTTTGGCGAAGAATTCGGGGAATGTTTTTTAGGTGTGTCGAATGACTTAACGGGGAGACTCCGGAGGGAATATTTTGCATCCTTTCCCTTCTTTGCATATATTATTCGGTTTAGTTGTTTAGAATCTGTATAAGGAGATTCCGGAAGGATTATGTTGCATCATTTCCCTGTTTTGTGTATATTATTCAGTTTAGCCTTCTTAGAGTCGGTATCTTGTTCCTTGTGAGATGGAATTTCTCATTGGTATGGATGTGGTGTTTTTGTCTATTTTCAGAAGACAGTTGAGGAAGATGGCAAGGTTCTGCCAGAGTTTGAAGATGCTGAAGAAAGTGAGTGGCTGTGTCCTGTTATTCATTCTTTTCTGTCTTAGTTTGCTTGCATTGATCTTGGTTGGAATATAGCTATGGATATTGTTTTATTTTATTTTCATTTTTATCTATTTTTTACAGGACAACTTTTTGAAGCGCTTATGCTTGAGCTGGATAGCGATATGAATGTTGATCAAAGTATGTTGATTCTTTTACTTTTCTATTGGCTAGAATTATAAGTCCTTTTTAGTTAAAGGCAAAGAAAAATGAATTTCTTTTGGTTGATCAATTTCCTTACTTCTCTATAAATGAAGTCATATTCATAACTCTCATATGTATTGGTATCTATCGAATTATTCGAACACAGCTGCTTGTTAAATTATCTGTTTTACAGAGGAAGTGGGAAAATGAAATAGCTTGTTACCAATGTTTTCTAGTACTCATGGAGAAAGTAAAATGATCTACCTTACAATGTCCTGCTTCTTTGCCTGTGCAGTGCGCCACTATGAGATTGTTTACCTGATTCATGAAAAGCACGAGGAACAAGTTGCTGCTGTCAATGAGAAAATTCAAGGTAATATTTTGCTCTACATGTGGTTTATGTTTTAAACTAATCATGTTCCCTGAATGTCTTTGATATTGTGATTGTTTTTTCTGATATGTTGGGAAACGTTTGCAGACTTCTTGAGGGAGAAGAAAGGCACAGTGTGGAGATTTAGTGATTGGGGAATGAGAAGGCTGGCTTACAAAATAAAGAAAGCTAAAAATGCACACTACATTTTGATGAACTTTGAGTTGGACGCAAAATATATCAACGAGTTCAAGACATTGTTGGACCAAGATGAGAGAGTTATTAGGCATCTTGTGATCAAGAGGGACGAGGCCATCACCGAAGACTGTCCTCCTCCTCCCGAGTTCCATACTCTTCGCGCCAATGCAGATGACGATTATGATGATGAAGAAGGATATGAAACAGAATACGATGAGGACTATGATGATGATTGGGATGGTGAAGAGATGGATGGTGATGAGGATGATGATGATGGCGAAATTATTGTTGTGGATGCTGATGATGATGATGATGATGGAAGAGATCATAGAAATGATACATCAGCAAATTTGATACAACCGGATAGGAAATTGAAGGCTGGGAACCTTGCTAGGTAGATGTTAGTATGTTAACTTCATTTGTTACTGTTACATAGGAAAAATTGCAGAGCAATTCTATATTTGTAGCTCAAGTATATTTAGATCTAAGTAACTAGGAGGTTTGTTTTATAGGATTGGAGTTACTTCCTATCAATATTTCTCTCATTGTTTTATGTTTAATCCATATTCCATGGTTTAATTTGGATTCTATCAAAAGAGATGGAATAAAGTAAATTGAGAATGTTAAACATATTTCATCTTTTGATTGATTGATTAATAGGTGGAATGAGATAAAAGAGGATGGAATATTATTCTGCAATTAAAAATATTTAAACAAGTACTATTTTCAAAGTTAAAACAATTAAAAAAGACGCGTGAAAAATTACAAATAATAATCATGCTCACTACTAACTAGACTAAGAGAGAAATTAAACTTATTTTATATATATATAAAAACACAAAAGAAAATTATATTTTAAAAATAATAATTTTATATATTGAAAATGTAAAGAATTTTATATAACTTAAATATTGTTAATGTTATTATTAAATATATTAAATGAGTTTAATTTTGATTCACTTTAAATAATTTTACAAAATCATCCAACAGATTTAAGTATTTAGATCATTTTTTAAGCCATGAGTTTAGAAATTAATTGATTCTACTAATGTAATATTATATGTATAAAACTCTTTAACTATATAAAAATTGAATTTACATTGAATATTGCATAGGGCGGCTAAGGGCATGATTGATGATGGGAGCTGCACTCAAACCCTATCATAGATTTTAATTCCTATCCAAGAAGGTAGTGTGAAATGGGGTTTTAGGTTGGGTATGTTATATAAATTCCATAGACACAAATAAAGAAAATGTTAGGCATACGAAGTATATATATACACACACACATAAGAAACATTAAAGGATTTTTTTTTTTTGGTTCAAAGTTTATGTTTACTTATATACATATATCATATTTACTAGGCAAGTATAATGGATTAACAAGAATTTTTTTAAAAAAATTATTGATATTTACCGTCATACACTATTTATGAGTGATTAAATAAAATTTGGTAGGATAGACCAAAAAAAAAAAAAATATCGGTAGGCTATTTATTATGCATATAAGTATTTTTTTTTTTTGGACATGATGTATATAAGTATTTTAATTGTGAATTTAGAGGGCACTACTCATAATTGCTACACTCTCTAGGCACCCATTACGCAACAACAATTCTATTTGCATATTAAAATCAGCTCCAAATCAGATATATAATACATATCAAAATACAAAATACACACTAAGAATAAATTAAACTACATATATATTTATATTTTAATATGTATTATATATCGATGATTAATTTGATGATTAATTTTAGGGTACGCATGCCATAACTCATTACACAATCCAAGTTAATAGTAAAAGGCGGATCACCTTTTTTTTTTTTTTTTGTTGACTTAAAAAAGGTCGATCACCTTAATATAATTGAATACTTTTTTCAAAGTTACCCCCAACCAGAAGTTCTAAAAAAGAATAATATAAGACAATAGTCATTTAATCCCTCAAATAAACTCAGTTATTAATTCCTTTTTCAACTGCAAGAACCCAAAAAACTAACATTGATTAGTATCACCATTTTCATCATTATATATATAGAGGTATATGCATGCATGCAACATCAACAAGAAAAAAGACAAAAGAGCTCCTTAAAAAATTAAAGCAAAAAAATGGCAGTTAACATTATTTCAAAATCCACCAAATCCTTTGCTGTTGTGTTGTTTCTAGTGCTCCTCTCTTATTCTCCTAATGCTGTTCTTGTAAGATCAGCCCCAATTATTTCACCAACTGATGACCTAATTTTTGTATTCGCTCAGAATTTTGATTATTTGGAGGCAGAGGTCTTCTTGAATGGGGCATTGGGACAAGGATTGGATATTGTTGCTCCAGATTTAGTAGGTGGAGGACCTTCTCCCATTGGTGCCAGAATTGCCAATCTTGGTCCCCTTGTTAAGGATCTTATGTCCCAGCTTGGTTACCAATATGTTGGACATTTGAGGTTCGCTCTCTTAAACAGAGTCATATATTAGGAAGTTTTTAGAAGAAGTGATTTCATGACGGTATTTATTTTTCGATCTTAGTTTACTTTACTTTTGGTTGCAGGGCCATAAGGAGGACAGTAGCGAATGGTGGGATAGCAAGGCCATTGCTGAATATAAGCTCAGCAACATTTGCTGAATTCATGGATAATGCCTTTGGAAGACAACTTGTGCCTCCATTTGATCCATATGCCAATGAGACCAACTTCTTGCTTGCAGCTTATTACATTCCTTACATTGGTCTTACTGGTTTAGTTTATGCCAATACACTACTCATCACTCCATCCGCCAAAGGGGTAATAATAATGATATTAATAAATGATAATAAAAAATAATTCTATCCATACACCTTGGCTATTATGTCAATCAAATCCAACCAAGTCATTTATTTTTATGACGAATTGAAAATCATTTCGATATCAAATAAAAGATATTTATGTGTTAATTTTTTTTTGTAGTAATTGACATCGAAATAATTTTTTATTTGATATAAAAATTAATGACTTGATTAGACATAAATGAGTAAAATAGGTGTACACCTAGCATTACCGATAATAAAATTGCTACGCGCACACTAATTTTTTTTTTCATAAATCAACTACAATGTGTTTGTAAATATTTATACATATTAATTCTCATTTTTTTTTAAAAGGCTAGATACATATTTTTTCATACAACAATTGATTAGTGACTTAATTTTTATATGAGGAGAGTAAGATTTACACTCGTGTAAGTTTTTTTTCACTTACACCAATTAATAGTTATTAGATTCACGTATAAATGTAGTATGATCCTAAAAATTAAACTCTGAACCGATATAATTACTTCGGAATCCATATATCATCACCTAATTCATATTATTTGATGCTGCAAGTGCAGCTTGCTGCAGGAATTCTAGGTGTAGAGGCCGGCCAAGACGCGATTATCCGAACGCTGCTATACGAACGCCGGAATGAGACAGTAACCCCATACGGAGTGAGTGTGGCAGAGTTTACGAATCGAATCTCGGATCTTAGAAACCGGTTAGGGGGGGAAGGTGTTAAAGATGAAGGTCTTGTTGTGCCTATAGAGGAAGGTGCTGATGGCAAAGTGACAGGGAATGTTCTTTCAGCTGACAATGATTCAATTTCATATCCAAGAAGTCCACAGGAATTGCTGAGGATATTTTATGGGACAGGAAGTGAAAGTAAGCCTGGTGGTTTCTTCCCTGATGGAGCTCATGGTGTTATAGCTGAATCTTTTCGGATCCTTTAAAGCTATAATATAACCATATATATGTTATAAATAATTATAATTATCATCTAATAAATAATTCAATTGGCATGTGCCATTGAAATAATTAGTTATCAAATCAAACACTTGCTCAAAATATAAGTACAACCTATATAAATATGTGGTGGCTAATTCCATAGTTGAATGTTGGTTTGTATGAAGCATTTCTAAATAAGTTTTTATTTGAATAAAATAATCAATAATCCTGCATATCAGATTATTTACACTCGTATATTTTGTTGAATAATTATTTGTTGCATGCTATATTATATACTAAGTTACAAGAAAATTTCAACCAACAATGTTACAGAACCAATATTAGAGAGCCAATAATTAATTTATCATCCAAAGTTTATATGAGTTATTATTCATAAATCATATATCCAACAATAAATTATCATCCAAAATTTATATAACTTATCATCCGTAATATATGTTGGCTCCCTATTAGTTATAATGTGTTGCTTCTATATTCTTTTTCAATTTAATATAAATCATATATGATCAGTTGTTGTGATAGTTGTGTTGTCTGATCTTACAAGAACCATATTAGGAGAATAAGAGAGGAGCACTAGTAATACACACAACACAACAACAAATGATTTTCTAGGTTTGGAAATATTGTTAACTGCCATTTTTTATTGTTTGTATGTTCACATATGACATATGTGTTCATATATATAGTAATCCTTTTATTATGGGAAAATACAAAAAAAAAAGACAACAAATTTTATTTATTCAGAAAAAATCTTGATTTCAGCACATAAATTTTACTAGTGTATTTAAATTTTTTTTATATCAAGCAATAAAAATATATGGATTAGCTAAATGTTAATAAAAAAAATTACAAATATTAAGGATAAAAAATATATTTTAACCCTTTTATTAAATATAAAACTAGTCATATATATTCTAATTAGAGAAGAAATAACGATTTTACAACATCATATTAATATTTTTCTTATTGGAGCCCAAGTTATCATTTAATTTTGAAATTACATGGTAACCAAAAGGAACAATGATCCTTCATTCCTTTGTCATTCCAAGATTTTTAGCTTAGTTCTAATTCAGTGCATGGTGCGTGATCATTTTCTGTGCACCACATTTAATTAATTTCCATCAATATGTGGTGGAGTGGTCCAAACAAGGCGAGAGATCAGAGATGCGTTTTATATGAATACATTTATTATTAGTTTGGTATCTTTATTGAATGATAAAATGTTGGAGCGAATATATTTAAAAGCGAATACATTCGATGATGATAATATATGAGTTATGAATGATAACTCATGTATTTTGTGGGTGGTCACTTTTATTCTGTTTGAATGGTAATATTTTTTAATTTCGAATGATAATTTTTTTTTAATTTGGAAACATAATTTAATTATTAATTTCCTAAAGACTCCTTAATATTAATTACATATCATCGTTGTTATTGAATACACTTTTTTTAGGAAAAATTTTCCCCATGAAATATATATTGGAAATTTTCGTAACCAAGTTGGGACCTCTATATTATTGAACACACTTTCAATATATATTGGACCCTCTATATTATTGAATACACTTTTTTTAGGAAAAATTTTCAAAACTCCTTATATGTACACTTTCAATATGTATTGAATATGTTTCTAAATCATATAATCTTAATCATGAAACAAATTTGTTTGAATTGGCTCTGAATTTTGCTTACTTAGAGTGTGAGTTCTTCTTGAATGGGGCATTGGGTTATGGATTGGATGTTGTTGCTCCAAATTTAGTAGATGCAGGACCCCCTCCCATTGGTGCCAGAATGGCCAATCTTGGTCCCCTTGTTAAGGATCTTATGTCCCAGATTGGTTATCAATACACCGGACAATTGAGGTTCATTCATAATGTTTTTAGAAAATATGGATTAGTAGCAAATTGAATGTGATAGTAATAAAGATGATTTTGATTTTGGTTGCAGGGCCAAGAAGAGTATAGTGAAAGGGTTCCCAAGGCCATTGTTGAATATAAGCTCAGAATTATTTGCCCAATTAATGGATGATGCCTTTGGAAGCCCACTTGTGCCTCCATTTGATCCCTATGCCAATGACATTAACTTTTTACTTGCATCTTACGTTATTCCTTACATTGGTGTAACCGGTCTAACTAATGCCAATGCACTCCTCGAAACTCCACCGGCCAAAGCGGTATTATCCGATCTTAAATTCTAAATTCTAACTTAAGGCTGCAATTCAAATGCAGCTTCTTGCAGGCATTCTTGGTGTGGAGGCGGGCCAAGATGCAGTTATTCGAACATTGCTATACATACATCGAGAACTGTTGGTGGTTCCGTACAAAGCAGAGTGTGGCGGAGTTCACAGATCGGATCTCAGGCCTGAGGAACAAGTTAGGGAGAGAAGGTTTTAAAGATGAAGGTCTTGTGGTACCTAAAGAGCTTGGTGCTGAGGGAAAAGTTAAGGGGAATGTTCTTTCTGCTAACAATGATTCACTTGAATATGGAAAACAGTAGAGCAATTATTACGGATAGTGTATCTAGGTGATGAACATGTTCCTGGTGAATTCTTTCCTGAAGGAGCTGATGGTGACATAGCAAAATCTTTCCTTGCTTGATACTTAAATTAAACTATATATATATATATATATATATATATATATATATATATATATATATATATAT
>JASCZI010242046.1:23534-47235 GCA_036250425.1 Stylosanthes scabra | reverse complement strand
GTGGAGGGTATTATGTGTAAACCATAATACCCTACACCCTGCAACGTATTATGTGTTGCCCCATTTGCAAGTAATCCGTGGCAGGGTGGAGGGTATTATGTGCAAATCCTAATACCCTGCACCCTGCAACGTATTATATAGACTTTAATTCAGGACATTTCGATCATCGTTTTCCTTTTAGGACAATACAAACATTTTCCCTTCCATTTATTTTATTTCAGTGATTTGCCCAAAAAAAAATGGTAAGTATGTTATAATTAAATCAATACATCATTAATTCGATCATTATTTTTTTTTTTAATTAAGGGAGACTTAACGCGAAATCTCTTATAAGAGAAGGATGAGATAATCCTGTGAGCTAAAAGATATTTTGAAAAAGAAGATTTTGATATCAATTCTTTTCCATATCTTCATTATATATAGTGACTAGTAAGTATAGATAATTGGTATGATTCACAATGGATTAGGTGTGTCCATTCTCTGACCGGGCTAAAATAATGGCATACCACAAACTGGCGGAAATCCTTTCAGTAAACAGGAACCTAAACTAAACAAAACAATAGAATCTATAGTATGTTTACACATTAAAAACTCAGGGTTTAGTTTTAGTACAGACAATTAAGACTGCAAGACAAGCAAAAACTAAGTAAATTAGTTTGTTTATTTATTTATTTATTTTGGTGATGTGATTAATGCAACAATTTCTTTCTCATGTGTATTCTATAATAGTAGTTTGAGCCTTTGAGGCAAACATCACCAGTTGTGCAGTATGTAACATGTTTCAGTATGCAAACGCTGTGATTTTGCAGGCATGAAATTGCTGGTGTTGTGGCAAAAGTTGGAAGTAATGTGACAAAATTTAAGGAGGGTGATAGAGTTGGAGTTGGTGTAATAGTGGACTCATGTAAGGAATGTGAGTGTTGCCAGCAGGATCTAGAGAATCACTGTCCTAAACCTGTGTTTACATCACGAACCCAGGGTGGCTTCTCCGATTTTGTGGTTGTGCATCAGCGCTATGTGCTTCAATTTCCCGACAACCTACCCCTTGATGCCGGTGCCCCGCTTCTGTGTGCTGGGATCACTGTGTATAGTCCTATGAAGTATTATGGGATGACAGAGCCGGGCAAGCATTTGGGGGTGGCCGGCCTCGGCGGCTTAGGCCACGTTGCCATCAAATTTGGCAAAGCATTTGGTCTCAAAGTTACTGTCATTAGTAGCTCTCCCAACAAGGAAGCTGAAGCTATTCACGTTCTAGGGGCTGATTCTTTCCTTCTTTCCTCTGACCCTGAAAAGATGAAGGTGAGAATGAGATCATACAAAACCAAAAAAGTTTAAACGAGCTTGTTTTGTTTGGTGATTCTCCTGTCCTGTTTTGCTGGTAACTCCATTGTATTGTTTTTGTACATGCTTGCTTCATGCAGGCTGCTACCGGAACGATAGATTATATCATCGACACAATTTCTGCTGTTCATTCACTGGTTTCCCTGCTTGGTCTGCTGAAGCTGACCGGGAAGTTAGTCACCGTGGGGCTGCCTAGCAAGCCTCTTGAGCTGCCTATATTTCCCTTGGTTGCAGGTAAGTAATCAATTGCAGTCTCCACATTAGGAAACCAATCAATTGCAGTCTCCATATTAGGAAAGCAAGAATTCAGTGGGTTTCTGATGAAACATTTCTTCTTCTAGTTTGTCCAATACTATATAAACCTGAGCAATAGCATGAAAAGTCTAAATCATGTGCAGGAAGGAAGCTAATAGGGGGAAGCAAGTCTGGAGGGCTGAAGGAGACTCAGGAGATGCTTGATTTCTGTGGAAAGCACAACATAACTGCAAATATTGAGCTGATTAAAATGGATGAAATCAACACTGCTATAGAAAGGCTCAGCAAAGCTGATGTTAAGTATCGCTTTGTCATTGATGTTGCCAACTCCTTATCCTCCAGTAACATGTAGAAGAAGCTTCCTTCAACTCTTTCATGTCTCAACTTTAGGTCTCTCAGTATTGGACAGAATAATAAACCTTAAGTGATCTATTTTGTTGGCTGTTTTGTTTTTAGTTGTACTTGTATGTTGTATCATGCTATGGCCACACCGGCATACATCTCAATCTAAGTGCTTTTTTTGTTTTTTTCTAATTGCTTGGACTAATGAGAAAAATAAACCACAATCTACTTTTGTTGACCACCGAAACCCGACCAGAGCTTCATGAAGGGTATAGTGTATATAGTATATACAAATACAATACCATGATTTGTGTTATTCTGGAAGCATTCCTCAAGTGTTAAAATATTAAATGAGTTCTATTCTGGTTGACACTATTTCCAAAATACATTTAACTATTTCGTTCAATTCTAATTTGTGAAGAAAACTCTCGTTAATGTAGCTTTGAATTTCCCGTTGAACTTATGCTGAGTTAGATGTATCCCACAAAGGCACAAAACATTCTAATATAATTTTCTCAAAAAGTTACTGAGAAGAGAGAGGTATGTAAACCGGTATTAGAATATGCTATGTCAAATTGTCAACATATTTGACGCTAGAAATACAATTAGTTGTAGAAAATGCACTTCACTCTTCACACATGTGGAGTCACACATCACTTGGTGTAAATTATATTTAAAGAAAAATGTTTGGAAAATAACACTTTTTTTGTGACTAGGAAATTGATATTTTTAGTGTAAAAAAGAATAGAATTGATTAGTGTTAATTTAATAATAAGGCAAAAAAAAAAAAAAAAATCAACTACCCAGCTCTAATCATCGTAATATACTGAACTAGAACCTGTTACGTGTATATTCAACTATACAGCTCTAATCGTCGTAACCTGGATCATCCATGTCCTCGTCGCCATCTCCAAAGTCCTCATCAGGTTGTGCCTGATCCGCATCTGCTACAGAATTTTCATGCAGCATTTGGATATCTTCCATTTCAACCTCCCGAGATTGTTCCCCTATCTTTGCTTTCATGGATGTAAGATTTTCGTCGCTGAAAAATGAGGAGTAGGGTTTGGAAACCTGAAGACGGAAATTCTTGGGTTAGTCTTCAGATTAAAGTAGCTGCTTGACCAACAATTGAACAGTAAGCAAAGCATTCCAAATAAAGAATAATTATTAAAAAAAAAAAGTCGGCCAAGTGTGTGAGACTCCTGCATGGTGGAACCATGAAAAACGGCCTCAACCCAAACAGATGAGAGAATTTCCCCAAAAACCCACGATTAGGGCGGGAAAATTGTGATCAGTGAGGCTTAATTAAAATACTTGTTTTTAATTAATAAATTTCACTTCAATGCTAATGGTATGCATATAAATAACTTTCAGAACAGTTACTTGGAAAAAACAATCCCTCTTCTCAGCACTTTCCACAAGCTTGTTCCATTGTTCACTCCTCCTCAATGTTGAGGCAGATCCAACCACCTATAACAGAAAGAATGAAAATGGTTTGCATTAAGGCATATGTGTCAAATGAATTCATTGAAAACTTCGCCTTAACCCGAATGATACAGTACCAACACTGCAGACTTTGCTCTTGTGATCCCAACATTCATTCGCCGGATGTCCTCCACAAATCCTATACCTTTATCTTCGCTTGCCCTCACACATGAAAATATTGCAACATCCTTCTCACGTCCCTAAAAGAAAGAAAGAAGAGAGCATTGTTTACAATCTATGCAAACCGTGTGATCATGTTGTGAAACCAGAATCATATTCAAATATTTTACTTCTTAAAAATTTTCATCAATACTATTTAGGATGAGAAAAAAATGACTGGTATCATAATTGAACATAGCTAGTTTACCTGGCAACCATCAACAGTACATATATCAACTATTTCCTGGGATGACACTCCAAAAGTCTCTTCAAAACGTTTTTGGAAGAGCTTTACTTGTTGTCTATAGGGTGATATGATTGCAACTTGGTTACCTGACTTCAATGAGGGATACTGTGTTATCAGTTTTTGATACAAGAATAGGACAAAATCAACTTCCTCAGCATTTATCCATGAACCACTTCCTGATGGCCGAGTCTCTTTTCCCTCGTGTACATCAAAAAAACAGAATGGACCAAAGCAGCGATACTGATGCCAATCACGTTGTGTCCGTATCTTGACATCATCCCCATCTACCAACGCATCTTCATAAAATTCGCTTGAGGGGAAGCTTCTAATCTGTTTGATTACAATATGAAAAATCCACTCAGAAGAAGTGTCGAGATATTTTAATAGATAGAAAGAACACAAGATTTGATAATAGACAGAAATATAAGGATGAGCTTATTCCCCCAAAACAGATAAAGTCCCATAAAACAAAATGACCAAATCTAATGAGTAATGAGTATAATATAATTCCACTTTTTTTTGTGGCGTCAAGAAAAAATAACACAACTCTTGAGATGCAATTCAATCTGAGGCGACAACCCTAGGAAATAAGGGAATCCTTAATGTGAAGTATGACCATAGTATGAACAAAAATACACAACAAAATAACTTTATAAAGTTCCAGTAAAATATGAACCAACCTCAGGATGCATTCGGTATTGGGTCTTCAACATTTTAACTGGATAGCCAGCTTGCATCAATCTTTCAAATAAGCTTGTGCCATATCTTAAATCACGAAGCAAAAAAACAGCATAAAATTAGGGTATTAAGTAGATTAGTTTTATCTAAAAGACATGCTTATCATCAGTGGAATTGTTACCCATGATTCTTAGCAACATCTGAAATTACAGTTGCTGGAAGCTGTGCAGGATCACCAACCTTAAAACACAAATGCCAAAAATCAAATGTAGTAGCAGTGGTGACAACACTACCAAATATGACAACAACATTGCTTAGTCCAGCATATTTAAACAAGTTCAATAACTGATGTACAATAACAAATCCATGTTGCCAGGCCCTATATAAAAAATCAGTAAATTCATAATACTAGAAAATTAGAAATCTCATTTCTAAATATCATTCAAAGTAGACACCAAAAAAAAATATCATTCAAAGTCCTTTAGTTTAAGAGTTACAAAAAATAATGAACTTGCTTTCTCTAAAGATGTTGTCTCAATGTATCTCTCTGGCTTGAAACTTGTCTTACATATATAATCAGTTAGTTGAGTTAAAATCTGCAAACTGGGCATTTTAAGACATAATTGCAACTACAATATTGTAAAATATAAAGTCCAGGATCATTTGACGAGAGAGTGGGTGGTGAATAATACCAGAAATACTTTTTTGCATTGATTGGCTAATGGCACAAGGGTTGCAGGTTCCACCTGTTCATGGGTAGCATGTTTACAAAGAGATTTAATAAAATTAGTAACATTGATTTAATCTACTTATTGCAATTAAAACAAGCTAACAACACAACTAACAACTTACTTAGGGAACAAAATATAACATCTGAGACACCAGAGAAAATTCATTATATGCTGACTAAAATTAACAATATGGCTATGCATATGCTGACTTGCAGAAATAAGAGCATTAGACTTTAAAAAACACAAGCACACACACAACTTTGCAACGAAAAACAGTAAGCCAATGATTCTACTGCAGGCACAATTTCTGAAAAATGAAAGAGCAAGATATAAAAGGAATATGTATGTATGTATGCATAGTGTACTCTCAAATGAGGCCACCAAAATTTTGAACAAAAAAAAAAGAAAAGAAAAAAAGGATTGGATGATTTCTAAAAATATATTCTATCTTTATAAAGAAAAGTTTACACTGAGTTAACATGAAAATGAAATCCAAAAAACTATCAGATTATCAATTATGCCTATCATGAGTTCCATTATATACTACTAAATTGGTTAGGTAGCTTAGCCGAATTGATTAACTACAAGCAATCTAGCACTGACAAAGATTCCAAACTTACAGCTTGAGCTGCTTCATCTATAATCACAACATCAAAGCTGCGGTTTAGTTTAGTGAAGATATGCGAACCACTAAAACTGAGAGTAGAGAAAACCTGCCATGCACATAGAAAATTCTGTTAAATCCACATTGATAAGATTTTCTTATTTTGAATTCAGATTAAATTATGAAATATATACTATTGTGGCTTCATCCAGAAGTGCAGCCCGAATACTGTCGTCATTATTTCCCCCGGGACCACTGCTCTGCTTATCAGTAGATGATTTATTGGCAGTGGCACGTTTTCCTTTCACCTGCAAATAATACAAATCTAAATGACCCCGAACTAGATTTGAAAGTGGAGATGAACCAAACAAATAAGAAAATATATCATTGATGCCATAACTAAATATGTGGCTTACGATTTCATTATTTAAAGTACTGTCCAATTGCAGGTTAAAACCAGGTTCGAGAAAGATGTATTTTGTTCAAAATTACATTAAACATTACTTCCTCGACGGTTTATAAAATTTCATTCCCATATCTTCAGAGCATTATAACCAAATTCCAAGGAACTAATGATACAGAAAGACTAAAAACATTGGCGATAGCACAGCCGTTTGAAAGAGATTCTAATCTCCCTGTCTACATACAAGTTCATCCAAGGCGACTTGCTTGATTGAATGGTGTGCTTTGAGACCAATCCGAACAATGTTAGGAGTGTAAGGTCGATCACATTCATCATGTAGACCTGAAACATCCAAGAACAATAATTAGGGTAAATATGCCTTTCTAGGAGCATTACGATCTGCAGCTCAAACGTCTCTAGTATAGATATCAGAAACCCACAGAAAAACAAACAAATAAACAATGCAAAGAAAAGAAAAAAGATTAAGAATATCAAAGTACATATAGTCTGCTTGTAACATAAATTAGCTAATTACACAGACTAAGAACTGACCCCACAAAACACCTAAACCCAACCCAAGATAATATCCACCATAGTAATAAAAAGATAAGCAAACAAAAGCAGAAAACAACAATCATAATGCATTCAATATGCCAAACTCTTCAACTACTACTACTATTATGTATATGTATTTCATAGGACATTTCTCAAATAGTTTAGGATTATACTTGGTACCAGTTCCCTTTAGGCTTTAAGCAAGTGAACACAATGCAAAAGAATAATCTTTTGACAAAAAAATTATGTTGCCTAACATAATGAAACTAAGATAAGTATCCATTTGTTGCTTCACATATAAGAAGACAACACAAGAAAGGCAAACAAATCCCTCTCCAGCCTCCCTGGATATTTCGACTTTCCAGCTTTAAGCCACTAAAAGTGGTCTACTGGTAAGGGATTCCAGGTAATAGGCATGAGCTTAGGAGAGCAGGCAAGAGAAACTTCATACCTCCATTAACTACCCGCAATACAATCTCATCTAGGGCAGAGTTTGATGGGGCGCATACTAGAATTCGTACCCGGTACTTACGGCTTGAAGTTACAGCTTCGGGTTTCTGATAGAATACATGGTTAGAATATGTCATTTACAACTAAAATTAACTAACAAATTAGTAGTACTTACTAATTCATTTCCAGTAGTCGGGAAAAATCCATCATCACCATCTTTTGGCATCAAACTATCCCTTGGATTAACACTATTCAACCATGGAGAGGCCAGTCCCCAGTGTTTGCGTCTGTCAACGGGAACGTAATAGAAAGAATAATGAAACATCTAGATGGGTAAAATAGGAGAAATATAATCAACACTGCCAAGGGAAACGCAATAGCAAGAATAATAAAACATCTAGATGGGTAAAATACGAGAAATACAATCAAAAGACAAATTGATTATAGAATTAATAAAACTGAAGACTACATTGGCAAAACACAAGCTGAGAAAGCGAACTAAGGAACAAAGTGGGTAAACATGACAAAATGTCAGTATTGACTATTGAACACTTCTAATTTGATCAAATAAATTTATATGAACTACGAAAGATAAACATTGCCATAAAACTAAAATGCATAACAAAGAATGAAGAAATCAAGAATGAGAAAATATAAATATAATAGTTTTTGAAACATGAAATTAAAAGACAATATCATATCAAATCCAATCGCATGCACAAAAACCCACAAATACATCATTAAGTTTTCTTGAGCATGTAAAGCCCATATATATTCACAAAGAAAAGCATACTTCTCCTCAATTGGTAACTGTGGCCCCCGCTTTAGCTCGAACATCCCACTCCTGTTAAGCAAAATCTGAATTAGTAAATGTATGAATAAAGAATGCGAGCATAAAAGTTGCTAAGCCATGCTAGGCAGAAGCAAAATATTGTCTCCAACCTTCACCTCTACATCTCTAAGCACACTCTTAAATAACAGTTTTCCTGAACAATAATAGAGAAGACCTACAGAAGCATATTAAAAGATATTTTACTTACTTCGAATGCACCCTTGGTGGAGTTGAATGCAAAATGGTACTTAGAAGCCCTAGTATGGTTTGAGTCTTCCCAGTCCCAGGGGGACCCTGAAATGAGTTTGGTTAGAGTCAACAAGATTTTTTACAACTGGCATAGCTGCACTACATTAATAAAAACCTTGAAGCATGTCCGAGATACAGATGCTAGCAAGGGACACATCATGTCAAATGGAAATAAAAAAAGTGATGATCCATAAAGGACCTCAGTGATATGATTATATTAGTAACAATTAATTATATTCCAGCAACAACAAATTAAAATTTCAGACCCAACAATAGTTTCACATGTATGAAAAGATAAGAATTACAAAGTAAAAGAGGGTTGACTGATTTACATCATGCATATAAGACCGGAGTATAAGTCTATTTCTTGAAGAAAGGACAGCTCAGTGCACCAAGCTTGCAAGGATTTGAACCCGTGACTTGGTCACGAAGTAACAACCTTCACATTGCATCCAAGACAAATTTGTTTCTTTGAGCACTAAAAAGTTTGTATGCTCAGTCTTCTATAAGGTCATAAAGAAAATCCGGAGGCAGATTTTAGTTTTTCTTTTCATCTTTATAAAACAACATATTGCACCCAGAGTTAGATAAAAGTTGCTTTGGGAGGGAATTTTCAAAAGTCCTATATATGAGAAATTGGTCATTACACAATATAATTCATCATAGATGAGGACATCATGTATTACATAAGCCAAGAATATTAAAAAGAGACAAACCTGTATCAAGACAAATGCTTTTGGCGATAGACCTGCCTACAACAAAAAAGACAAGTTTATTGTTTAACAAATAAATAAATGGACTACATGAGACTGACAAGAATTTTACACCTCTAAGAAATGTAATAAAAACAGGT
Source organism: Stylosanthes scabra (assembly GCA_036250425.1). Taxonomy (NCBI): domain Eukaryota; kingdom Viridiplantae; phylum Streptophyta; class Magnoliopsida; order Fabales; family Fabaceae; genus Stylosanthes; species Stylosanthes scabra. The sequence continues at coordinate 38,051 of JASCZI010242046.1, read as the reverse complement.
GCAAGTCAAAGAACAAAGGCTAAGGACAATAAATTGGAGGAAGGGGTTACCCATTACATAAAGCAAAATAAAACTAAAGATTTATATATAAAACATAGCATTCCAATCTCTTAACATGTCCAAGGGGGAAATTCCCCTATAAAGATTATGAGCTTTCCATCAATAAAAGCTAGGCATCTAATCCTATCCCATAAAACATGCTTGTCAAAAAATGTCATTAAATGTGCATATTTTATTCTCCAACCAAATAGTCAAAACAGCCATCTCCTTCAATTATTTTTATATTGACCATAATGAAATCCTTCTTTTATCAAAAGAGTATATGGAAAAGAGAATCAGCAAATGAAAATTTGAATATGTAATGGAGAAAAGAGAATAAGTAAAAACAAGGTACATGATGAAATATATATTGAAAATTTGAAAATATTAAAGCAAGAAAACAGAACTCCCATGTATGTTTTTTGCATAAAACCATGAATGAAGTCATGCATCCCATATTTTATGATGAATATTTTACATTAAATCTCAAAGCGAAACTATACAAAGCCCAAAAACTTAACAGATTAACAAAGGTGAAACCCAGTTATTTAGAGGTTTTAAATACTTCATTGAACTACTAAAGAAGAAACTTACTATTATGGCCTCACGTTGATATTGGTTGAAAGTGCTTTCAACATATTCCTGTAGAGGTATTGAGATTTTCCAACCCTCGGCATCTGTACTGGGATTTTCTCCAATAGCATTTAATATCAAATCCTTGTAAGGGAGGAAGCCAATTGTTCGTACAGCCAAATATTCACGAGCAATGGTGGATAGACTGCACATCTGCATGATTTCTCACGTTTTCACGTAGTCAAAAAAGCCACATACATAGAAAAGCAAACAGCCAAGAATAAAATGAAAGGATTTATATTAGTCTCAAGATGTTCTCCCCAAAATCCCCCCCCCAAAAAAAAAAAAATCGCAAACCCATTTTGGCACCGGAAACTACAGCCACCCTTGGATAGAGAATAAATTAAATATCATTATATAGGTAGTACTGTTGTAGCCAAGATCTCAATCCATCCTACATATATGCAATGTCTGTAAAATAACATTTTATTATTATTACTATTAGTATTATTTTTATAAAAAGAGTTTCATTAAGATGAGGAGAAGGATATTATTCCCTATCCAAAACATTTTAATGTTATAAAATAACAAATAATAAATAATAAAAAAACATACCAAGAAAAGTCCCAAGGAAGTAAATTTTGAAGAGTATTTAAATTCACAATTGAGAAGCAATCCCATTTATCACATAGAAGCAAAATAATCTATATAAGGAAACTTTTCTTCCAAATTTCGCAACAGAGCCAAGAAACATCCATGCTTCAGGGAAGAATAAAACAAATGATAAAACAAGTTACCTTCATAAAATACAATTGTCTCTCTGACACGCATATATGGGAACGCATGTTTAATAGTCTTGGAGATGATTTTACACAATCTGTATCATAATGAGAGAACTCTCCAGCAAGGTAGAGTCTAGCACGAAGAAGCCTTGCGTCGGAAAATTTTCGTACATTCTCCACCAAAGCAAATGCATATACAGTAGGCAATTTTTTTCCATCCACAAACTGCAGGGTAGTAAGTACATGGATCATCAGAATTTAACTATTCCAGGTTAGGGCTGATTGGATGAACCAGAAGTGCATGAAACAAAATACAACAACAATGTTTTCTGGTTTCCTTAAAAATGAAAGAAAGGTAAAGAAGCTCACTAAAATTAAGGAAATATACATTTGTTTTCCTTCCAATAACAGACAACAAAATAGCATTTAAAAATGACTTAGGGTAATTCTATCAGTCTATATTCTAGATATCCCACAAGGTGATCAGTAAATAGTAGTGAACATTATGCAAAATTATCCAATAATGTGGCTTGGGTGAAAAGCAATGCTTCCACTGTGAAACACTGCAGCAACAAGACTAAAATATCAATGCAACATTCAAGCAACATTCAAACAAAAACCAAGTCTGCAATCATTAGTACCTTATCTTTGGAGAGCAGTAAAAGATCATTCTGTGATATCGATTCTCCCTCATTTATTTCACATGGAAACTCTAAAAAATGAAAGCCATCCCCCTCAGTGTAACTCGTCACCACCCCCTTCTTCCATTCAGTCACTGCATTACACAAGAGTTCTTCAGCACGATGAAAAATCAGGGACCCCATTTTAGTCAGAATTCAATTTAAAGCATTCAAAACAATACCCATTTCATATTTTTTTTTAAAGAAACAGCCTTTTTAACTTGTTGTGTATGCATATAAAAGCAGAACAAAGAAAATCTAGGATAGAAACATCTTGAATCTTGAGGCATTGCCATTACCAAGACAATAATGCAGTGAAAAAAAAATTAAACAAAAAAAAAACCTCAAATTGGAATGTGCAAGATAAGAAAAAACACAGATACCCTCTTCATCTTCTTTCTCCTTAATGATCTGAGATTTGGCTTCTTCAAAAATAAGAGGCTCATAAGTGGAAATATAATCATCAACATCTTTGTATCGAGTCTTCACTTTGACCAGCGTAGACAAAGACTCATCAGCAGCACCTCCTTCTTTCCCATCATTTTTCTGCTTCTGAAAACACACCAATATGCGGAACAGTATATGAATTTCTACAATGCTGAAAAGAAACAAAAAGATTGAAAATGAAGAAGAAAAAAAGAGAGAAAGAGAGAGTGATTAATGGAGAATAATTTGCCTTGAAATCCTTGAGAAGGCGAAAGTAGTCCCAGCTGAGAACAATCTGGTAGAAGCGTCGGATAACGGATTCTTCTTGTAGCTTTTCTTTGTCCACCGCCATTAAAAAGTCTTTCCGAGTGTGCCACTGCGCACAGGTGCCTACAGTTAGAACCCACCACATGAATATATTTTTTCTTAAAAAATTATAGAAAATAGACCTTTGGGCTTTGAAGGAGTACCTGCTACCAGGCTCAAAGTACTGCGCGTTTAGGCGGTGCCGGCTTACACAGAGAGTGGAGGGCGCCGTTCTTGTGGGAGACAGGGAGAAATCAAAACTTCGGTTTCAGGCAAGAACCGACCCTGTATCATTGAGTTATAGGTTCAACTATTGGATTATTGGTTAAACCATTGAACCGGTCTCAGATATATTAAAATATATAGATTATGAAAAACTTAACAATCATAAAGTGTTAACTTCTAAAAATAACTAATACTAAAATACAACAAATATGAAGGTTGCCAAAGAGTATATCAGAATCTTGCATTCAGTAGCAGAGAAGACAAGGTTAAACTGACTATTCTTTCAATATTGATGATTCCTCATAAAACTAACTAAGAACAAATCAAACAAGCAAGCAATTAACAGATGAACAAGAAGCAAAACTTCAGAATTCCTAATTACTGATCAGGGTTTTTTAGGTTTTCGGTGTTTTGAATTTTTTTTTCTAAGTGTAAAACGGCGCCAGTCTAGGAGTTCATAAGAAAAGGGGGAAAAAATTTTGAACCCGCGAAGGCTGGCTCTGACTAACAAACTTGTAAATTAAATTGACTGATTGAGATTTGGATTAATCCCATAGCCAGAAAGCAAGATGATAGCATACCTTTGGTTACACGAAAGATTTATTGTTCATTGTTCTTTCACCTTTATGGATCGTTGTTTCTCTGCCACCATTCTGCTACAGTGCTATCCATTGAAGTGTGAAACAGGCGCAACGTTTATGTAAAGAACCAGTGACATTACGAAATCTAAAGAAAAAGAGGAACCCTAATAGTAATGGCAATGCTCTTGTTACTTTCACCCTCCAGAATGCGACCTCACTATACTCCTATGGCTATGCATGAAGAACTGAGCAGCAAAATTAAGAGGAAGAATAAACGAAAATGATCATAAAAAATTGAAAATAGAAAAGAACAAAAAAAAATGGTATGATGCAATTTGCACTGAAAGGTAGCCCATTTATATGTTTTGCAAGACGGCAATTGGGCTTACAATTCACGCTATTTTTTTGGACGTAAAATTGACGCTAAATCAATGAGCTTATAATTGACGCTAAGTTAGTCGGCCTATGATATATTCACTAAAAGACGGGCTGGGAGCCTGTTTAAAACCTATCCAAATAGGTATTATGAAAAACAAAATACCAAAAAATAACCATAGATATTATATAAAAAAATATATATATCTCAACGGTATTATCATAATATTAATACTATTATGCCAAAATAAATAATAGAGAAAAGGTTAAAAAAATATTAATCATGGATAATATTAAAATTAAATATTATAATTAAAATATATAAATAAAATTAAATAATAATATAAAGAGATAATACATAATACTATAATTTATTTTTTTAAATCCCCTTACCCTAGAATATATAATACAAAAGTTTTAATTTAAAGGTGTAGGTAACCGAAAATCACCAAAAAAATTTAGTTTGCTCTTCCGAAAATAGAAATCTTCATTAACCTACTTTCAGAAGAAAAATTCTGGTAAGGCAAAACAATAATAGGGTTAATAGAACAAGAGTAGAGAAATATAAATTAAAGTAGTTTAGCATCAATTTTTTTTTCACCTTGAAAATATTACATCTAAATATCATACAGCAAAACTAGTTTAAGATTACAATATATATGTCTGGGAATAGATTATTTAATTCCAAATTAAAGTACCATCTAAGCATCTACATATATATTTAGACACCAAAAAAAATCTACATATATATTATTTATATTATCATTAATGAATAATTGATTACTTAGTAAAAGATGATAATTAACTTGGGAATATCAACATAAATGAATATGAATATAAGTTTTTTCACAACAATTAGGGATAGTAACAATCTAAAATATTTTGATATTTATCTAATAAAATTGTTTATTTCGAATATTATTTAAATAATAAATATGAAAAATATTTTTCATTAAAATTATAATACACTACTATTGAATCAATTTTTTTTCAACTAAAAATTAATTTCTATTTATCTTTTCGTTAAATTTGTATATATAAAAAATCAAATAATTCTTCAAGAAAATCGATTGAATATATGCATACACATTTTTTACCCAAAGAATATATAAAAATAAATAAATATTTTTATTGTTAGAGATGAGATTGAAGGTGTACTTGTAAGGGGGGAAAAGTGTTACTAAGAAGAAAGTAAAAAATATGGAGATAGAGAGAAACCGACCTATATTATTTTGAAGAGTATATAAAAAAGTAAAAAGAAATTCTCTACTCTGCATCAATAATATCTGTATCCATCACTCAACACACACAGATCCATCCGTCGATCATGGCAACAGCGGTTTCTGCATGCGAAAGCAAGAACACCCGCAAACCCGCTTCCCCCTTCTCCAAATCGGAGATCGAAGCAGCCAAGCAACTCATACAACTCAGTAGCAGCGGTGATGAAGAAGAAGATGGAGATTATCATCTTAGTCATCACCATCACAGCATCAGCAACAACAGCTGCAGCTACAGCGTGGTTCAAGGGAACAATAATAGCGGCGGGGATGTTGTTTCGTCCGCCCTCGCGGATGACGAAGAAAATGAAAGTTGCTTGCTTCCGAGGAGGAATAATAAGAGGTACCGCTTCCTTGAGGATTTGTACAGCGTTACAGTTCCTGTTATTGTTAAATCTAAAAGGAAGAAGACATCAATTAAGACCAAAAACTCATAATCTATCACTACTCCATGCTACCTATTAACATCTTCACATGTGCAGTGTTATAAATTATAAGAATAATAATAATAATAATAAGCTAACTTTCTATCAAAGTTTGTATATATTACTGTTACTATTATTATTGAGAATATGAATATCATTTCATGTTTTGGTTTGTGGAAGCCCCTCGAATTTTCTCGTTACCTTTATAGTATTCAATAGTTTCGAGTAAAATTAAACTGATGTAGATTCCAACTATAGAATCTCTCTCTCTCGCAGATGAAAATACAGTGAAACATCGATTACACCAGCTATATTTAGGGTATTTAACGGAATAATAACGCTAGCTGCGGCTTTCGGATTGATCGAGAGGTGGTGAATTGAGGTTTGATTTTGAGAAATCAACACCAATTACGATTATGTCGCGTAATTGGGGTATTCAAAATCCCAATTTTGAGAACAGAAAACCGAAAAGAGGGGTTGGGGTGGGGTGGGGTGGGGTGGGGTGGGGTGTTATTGTTTTCGTAGAAGCAAATACTATAATTATGATCGTTGCAATAGTTCATGTCATTCAGTAAGTAAGAACTTCACATGCCAAACGCAATGGGTTTTGTTGACGTTTGTCAGGATTTGGTGTAGTTGGTTTTCATAGTTAACTGATAAAATAATGGATGAAAACAAAAAAATTTGATTTTCAATAATTGGTCTTAGCGTATTTCTCAATCGGATTAATCTATTTCAGTTAAGAATTTACCATTATAGGTGTTAATTAAAATGAGAATAATCACATCTACGAAGAAAATTCTAATTGCATCTTTTTTTATTTACCTAATTTTATTATAATAGCTTAGTGGGAGAAATAAGAAATTCTTTTTATGCACATCACGTTAAAAAATTTAAACCAATTAATTTGGTACAAAATAATTTAAAAAGTGGAAAAAATATAATAAAAACGATAAATAAATAATTGTATCGAGAATAAGAAATTTGTGTGAGGATAAAATCTCCAAATAGAGAGAGGAATGATGTTTATTCTGGGCGCCTTGTTTTACAAAAACTAATGCTTATTTGGTATTGTATCCATGCTATACGTACAATAATAATAAAAATAACAAGAAACAGTGCTGATAATTATATCATCGATCTATCACCTATTAAACTTCATTATTTATCAATTGATATATAGCACGATTCCACATAATATTTTTCACGTAAAATAAATAGTAGAGCAGCCTAACTTAGTAAAAAAGAAAGTATAAAATTAAAGTAGTTATCAAATAATCATTTTCATTTATGCAAATATATACAACTTAATGAACTATGAAATTTAACAAAGTTCAAATACTGATATGCTATAAACACGTAATTTATCCCCAAAAAAATATTTGTTTTGCAAATTGTATGTACATAAATCTATTTATAATTTATAATATATATTAAAACAGAGACTAATATAACCTCTAAATAAGTTTTGGGCATTTAATTTTATCTAATTGTGCTGCACAGATTATTTGAGTGGATGATATATGGTTTAGTTTATATAAATGGAAACTATAAAATGTACAAAACACTTTTCTTGGGAAGAGAGGTGTCGCCGTGTTGGGGAGAATCATCACATATTTGATATTTCTAGGCTTAATTTTTGAACGATATCTGCTTTGATTTTCACAAGGTTACAGGCCAGGCTTCCATGACCAAGATGAAGAGATGTATATATAATAAGCAGAGTCCATTGCCCAGCTTAGCAAGCAATACAACAATATCTGTATATGATTAGACTTACTGTATGTCACTCTCAGCATTCGTTCAAACTTTCAATATCAGTAACAAAAGAGCCTATAGTTTCCATATTTCAATTAGGGAGAAAGTGCATTCTAATTCCTATGGTTTGTGGGAAATGGAAAAGTTCAGATTGGGATATTTGATAAAGACAGGGAACAACTGTTTGGATAGTGGGCAGGTCCTCCGTCCTCGTGATCATCCATGCCAATGCTAAATATTCATTAATTAAAGAACTACATAACAATGCAAATTAATGTATGGTCTAAATTATGCAGATATCTTGTTATATATTTCGTTACCATGATAACATAAGAAGAGTTTGGAGAGTTTCATAAATGATCAGGTCATGAATGACTTTCCTGTTCTCTTGAGCAGCAAAATTCTATTTATCAAACACTTGATAAAACATAAATAATGGATGGGAATTAGGAAATGGTAAATATTTTTATCTAGAAAAAAACATAAAAAGCTAGTTAGTATTGTGTCAATTGTAAAATAATTATGGGAGAAAAATATTAATCACTTAACGTTTCTAGTTTAATATAATGATTTTGTTTTTTTGGCATAATATAATCATCATTATCATAAATTCATAATACTAAATAAAATTTAATATTTTTATTCTGATGTTATAAATTTTTATTTTATAGAAGAGTTGAATTTCATTAATTAAAGATCGATAAATACAATGATAGTAGATATTAATTTTCAAATGAAACCATCACACGGATTTTAGGGTTTATTTATTTATTTGGGCCCAATTAGTTGGATCCCTCAAAAAATATTTTGATCCGAAAATCCCGTTTCGTTTTTAGGGCACAACACAGAGGGAAGCGCGCCGCTGCTGCAGGCTGCAGCACACCAACACACTCTTATATAAACGCAGTGTCTTCTCATCTCAGAAACATTAGCAGAGAGCTGCGCATCTGACAAATCAATCCATATTGAAATCTTCTCCTTCTCCCTCTTCAGGTTCGAATCGGTATCAATTTTCGTTACATCTTTTAATTCTAATTCTATCGTACGGTAATGTTCGATTTCAAATTTATGCTCTGACCTTTGTGGATTTGATATTGTGGATCTTAATTGATTTAGTCTGCTGGATATTACGATTCACGTTGCTTATTCTGTTACTTTGATGGATCTGTTATGGTTATGCCATGTTAGGTATGCGTTTATGAATTTGATGCTTTTTTTATGATTGAATTAGGCTAAGATGTCTCACAGGAAGTTCGAGCACCCGAGACACGGTTCTCTTGGCTTTCTTCCAAGGAAGCGAGCTTCTCGTCATCGTGGAAAAGGTTATCTGCGTTTTTGTTTTTTAGTCTTCTTGTTTGTTCCGTTTAGTGAAGTTAGCTGAAGTATGTAACAGATGCGTGTGAAAGTTTTTCAGAAATGATATAAGCTTGTACAGATACATGTTTTTGAACGGTACCATCTTTTTTCTTTCCCATAAGTTAAAAGGTTTATAGCCTATGTTTTGTTGATGCACAATCATGGAATTGCCCTTTCATGGTGATGATTGAAATTGCTTCCAGAAAGAACTGAATAGTTTATCAAGGCTGGAGTCTTTGAAACGGCCCTTCTATCCAAAAATCCAAGAGGATTTTGGAACGGAACACATAAAGGAGCCAGAGAATTGGCATATATTTTGCCATAGGCCTTTGGTTTGGAAGCATTTCTTCATCATTGTTGGAGTTGGCTATAATGATTATTGTGCTGCAATGCTTAATTTCTATGAACTATATTCACTTGTTTCTTATCAGATTTGAGGTTATATACTTATATCTTCTATGAACTATATACTTTTTCACATATATATTTTCTATTATCTTTTTCTATGTATATAATATATATGCTTTTCTAATTTCTGAAATCGATATTGATGTGAGGCAATATGCTGCACTACTTTGGGTTTATGTTTTATTTATATGTATTTGTAGCAAATATCAAATATATTTGACCAACAACTTTATATTAGAGCGGGCTAGTGTTTCTTATGCTAAAGATATGCTTTTATAATTACATAGTTTCAGTAGTAACCATGATTTAATAGCAGTCATCAACTAGTATATGTTTCCAGGTCTTAATATGGGTTCATTTGTTTTCCTCTCATGGCATTTGATAGACGTGGATATTTGTTTCCCCATCCTAATTTATTTTGCAGGTTTTTTGGTTCTGTGATATGTGTTCTTTTTGTGCACATTAGAAATTGTTATTGCTGTTATTATTTAAACATTCAGTAGTTGATATAAATGAGTCAAATTCAAATAATTTTTTCTACTAAGGCTCTGATTACTTTGTTTATAATTATATTTTTTTGGACTTGATTTATAATTAATATTTAAGCATTAATAGGATATGTTGATAACCTTGTTCACTTAAAACAGCTTGCAATTGATTGTTAGCTCCTCTCGCCAAAGGTAAGTAACTGATGGTACTTACAAGATACTTTTATTTAGCAAAGGTGTGCCAAGCCTCTGCCAATTTATTGTCTTTATTTGAATGTTTTTATGTCTGAAATTTCTGTAATTTTCTATCCTAAAGTGCTCTAATCTATGTAATTTTTTACCTGGGCGATGTGGATTGGGTTTCAATGAATGCTTTATTCTATCACCTTATCAAATTTTCTTTTTGCTTATGCAGTGAAGGCTTTCCCGAAAGATGATCCTACTAAACCTTGCAGACTTACTGCCTTCCTGGGTTACAAGGCTGGAATGACCCACATTGTTAGAGAAGTTGAGAAACCTGGATCAAGTAAGCATGTTCTTTTATCGATGTCCTGTATGTAGTACTGGAATAGCTTCCAGTTAATAATTTTGATAACATGAACTATAGTGAATGCTTTTGTTAATTATACTAACCCAGCTCTTGTAGTTTGCATTCCCTCATTGTTATTTTATAAAATCTTCATTGTCAGCAACCTATTTTTGTTAAATCTTTTGTTTTAATATAAGGACTGGAAACAACTATTTGTGAGCTATTTTGTTTTTTCTTTAGAAAAACAAATCCTTGTCAAAAAAAATCTTCCTGAAAGGGACCAATATGTTATTTTTCTTTCCTGGCACTTGTAAAAATGATTTACATTTCAATAATATCACCTTGTTTGATCATATGTTTTATTAATTGGTATCTGTATCCTAGTGTGGAAAATTTCTGAATGCCTTATATAATATTTATATTCCTGCTTTTGTAATCAACTCTTTATTATCACCGTAAGACCATTTTATGTTGTAATTTCTTACCAACTGTGCTTTATCATCCTCTTCACATTATGTATTCTAACATTCTATGTTATTACAGAGCTTCATAAAAAGGAGACATGTGAGGCTGTTACCATCATTGAGACCCCTCCATTGGTGGTTGTTGGAGTTGTGGGATATGTGCAGACACCTCGTGGTCTTCGTACTCTGAATACCGTTTGGGCTCAGCATTTAAGTGAGGAAGTCAAGAGGCGATTTTACAAGAACTGGTGCAAATCCAAAAAGAAGGCGTTTACCAAGTATTCAAAAAAATATGAATCTGAGGAAGGGAAGAAAGATATTGAATCCCAACTTGAGAAATTGAAAAAATATGCAACTGTCATTCGCATTTTGGCTCATACCCAGGTAATGTAATTCAATAGTTTTTCCGAATATTCAACCATGAGTTAGTAACCCAATAATGTAGTTTACTTTTTATGGTGTCATTGCGATATAGTGAATAAACTGTACTTAAATAATTAGTATTTGTTTATCATGTCAATTGTCAGGTTTGTTTGTGTTATCTAAAGGATCTCTGTTTTTCCCCTTTTTTTAACTTGATGACAAGCCTCTACATCAATTGTCTGACATGATGTTTATATATATATTCTTTTTGGTTTAATGAAGATAAGGAAGATGAAGGGTCTAAAGCAGAAGAAGGCACATTTGATGGAGATCCAAGTCAATGGTGGGACTATTGCGCAGAAAGTAGACTATGCTTATGGCTTCTTTGAGAAGCAAATCCCAGTTGATGCTGTTTTCCAAAAAGATGAGATGATAGACATCATTGGCGTGACGAAGGGTAAAGGTTATGAAGGTGTTGTAACTAGATGGGGTGTCACTCGTCTTCCACGTAAGACACACAGGGGTCTAAGGAAGGTTGCTTGTATTGGTGCTTGGCACCCTGCCCGTGTTTCTTTCACAGTGGCTAGGGCTGGGCAGAATGGATATCATCACCGAACAGAGTTGAATAAAAAGATCTACAAGCTTGGGAAGTCAGGTCAGGAATCACATACTGCCATCACTGAATTTGACAGGTATAGTCTCTGTTGTCATTCTTAATGCCAGATTCTAATAATCTGTTTACATGATTATAGCATTTTGGCCTAACTCTGTGTTGTTCAGGACGGAGAAGGAGATTACACCTATGGGTGGATTTCCTCACTATGGTGTGGTAAAGGATGATTATATTATGGTCAGGGGATGCTGTGTTGGACCTAAAAAGCGGGTTCTGACTCTTCGTCAGTCACTATTGAAGCAGACTTCTCGTGTGGCTCTTGAGGACATCAAGCTTAAGTTCATAGACACCTCTTCCAAGTTTGGACATGGTCGTTTCCAGACCACTCAAGAGAAGCAGAAGTTTTTCGGTCGCTTGAAGGCCTGATTTGATGCTGTTATAGTTTTTTTTTTTTTTTCCTTTACGTTATATTTATCGGTTGTCACAACATTGGTAGTCAAAATTACAATTGTTAAAACGGGGCGGACTTCCTATAATGAAAGGAGGCTTGGCTTGGAACACAAGTTTTTAAATGTTTTATTCTGAATTTGTTCTGGTTTTGCATGGATTTTACATTAAATTGTTTTAATATGTTAATTTTTCTATTGTTAGTTGACTTAATTCTTTTGGCATCTAAAAGATGGTCAATGTTGCTTTTGACGCTCCTTCACTCTTTTTCCACCTCCCTCTTTCACCCATTGCTCTATTCCACTGCCACTACTATCACTCCATTCCGCAATTATCTTTCTCCACCATCGCCACCCCCACTCAACTCAGGCGCATAAATGTGAGAGTGTTTTATTACGGTTGCATACATAATAAGCGTAAAATGATAATACTAATGGACTATTGATGATCAAAATGTTATGCTGTCCCTATTTTAATACTACTGGTGTTTTCGTTTTAACAAAAAAGTTGAGGTGAGAGTAACTCCAATCATATTGAAAAGACACAGCTTAATCTTGAAGACTAAAGAAATAATTTTTTTTTTGTTGACATAAATGAAAGAGAAAACAAAAAGCAAAAGTTGCAAAGCAGCACAAACAAGATATTAATCTAGGCAGTCAAGCTTTAAGAGCTCCTTGACATCATCATTTGGAATAAGCCACTCCACTTGATCAACCTTCTGCACAACAGCATATTTTGCCAAAGCGTCAGCAACGTGATTAGCTGTTCGCTGAATTAGAGCAAGCTCAACACGCCAAGAACGCTTCATTAGAGCATGGATTCTTCTAGTCAGCTCAGTAACATCATTAATGGCAGCGGAAGTGTCATTTTTCAACAAAATAAAAGCTTCATGACAATCGGTTTCGCAGCAAACAGAGTAAAGAAATAATTTGTTTATGAAAAAATGTTTATGGATAATTTATATATGTTATTTTTCCCACTTAATACTAAAATTAAATTCTTGGGGATCGCCGAAAGAAAACATACTTTTATTATTAATTAATCAAGAGAGAGTTGTTGATTAATTAATTTCAAGGAGAAAGCATACTCTTCTCTCTTGACAAGTCGTCCTCGTTTCGAGAATGGCGGCATTGTATGGTGTTCTAAGGAAACTAAAAAGCAGAAACATACTCCAATTTCCTTACATTTCATGCTGTCGCAGCTTAGCGTCTGTGACCACAGCCCACAAAACGCCACCGTTACTGTACCACGCAAACAAGAAGATTTCACATTTGATTCGAACAGGTAGATTAAGCGAAGCGAGAGCACTCTTTGATTCCATGAACCAACGAAACACTGTTACCTGGAACTCCATGATGAGTGGTTATGTGCATCGCAGAGAGATCGCCAAGGCACGCCAACTGTTCGATCAAATTCCCCAAAGGGATATCGTGTCTTGGAACCTCATCATTTCGGCTTACTTTTCATGCCGCGGAAGTAGGTACGTTGAGGAGGGTAGGAAGCTGTTTGATGAAATGCCGGAACGTGATTGTGTTTCTTGGAACACAGTTATCAGTGGGTATGCCAAGAATGGGAGGATGAAGGAAGCTTTGAAGCTATTTGATGCCATGCCTGATCCAAATGTGGTGTCCTCCAATGCTTTGATAACTGGGTTTTTGTTGAATGGTGATGTGGATTCAGCTGTTCAACTTTTTAGGAGGATTCCGGTGCGTGATTCAGCTTCTCTCAATGCGCTTATGTCAGGGCTTGTGAGAAATGGTGAGTTGGATGTAGCTGCTAGGATTTTGCATGAATGTGGAGAGGGAAATGATGGGAAGGGTGATTTGGTTGCAGCTTACAACACCTTGATTGCAGGATATGGCCAAAAAGGGATGGTGGAAGAAGCTCGGTGCCTTTTTGATGAGATTCCAGATTACCAAGGTGAAGATGGAAATAAGAGCGAAAGGAGATTCAGGAGAAATGTGGTCTCATGGAATTCGATGATGATGTGCTATGTGAAAACAGGAGACATTGTTTCTGCTAGGGAGCTCTTTGATAGGATGATTGAGCGAGATACTTGTTCCTGGAACACCATGATCAGTGGCTATGTTCAGGTGTCAGAGATGAAAGAAGCTTCCAAGCTTTTCATGGAAATGCCAAGTCCTGATACACTTTCATGGAATTCAATAATATCCGGGTATGCACAGAATGGTGATTTAGGACTTGCAAAAGATTTCTTCTTGAGGATGCCCAACAAAAACTTGATCTCATGGAACTCGGTAATAGCTGGCTACGAGAAAAATGAAAATTATAATGGTGCGATTGAACTCTTTTCTCAGATGCAACTTGAGGGAGAGAGGCCAGATAGACACACTTTATCATCAATTCTCAGCGTGTGTACTGGATTGGTGGATCTCTACCTT
>JASCZI010242046.1:13404-23467 GCA_036250425.1 Stylosanthes scabra | reverse complement strand
TTATTACCATGTACTCTAGATGTGGCGCAATAGCTGATGCATGCATTGTATTTAATGAGATGAAACTTTATAAAGATGTGATCACTTGGAACGCAATGATTGGAGGCTATGCATTTCATGGCCTAGCTTCAGAGGCTCTGGAACTTTTTAAACTGATGCAGAGGCTTAAAATTCACCCTACCTATATAACCTTTATTTCGGTCTTGAATGCATGCGCTCATGCAGGATTAGTTGAAGAGGGGAGGAGGCAATTCAATTCCATGATTAAGGACTATGGTATTGAGCCTCAAATTGAGCACTTTGCCTCTCTCGTGGACATCTTGGCACGGCAGGGGCAGCTTCAAGAAGCTATGGATGTGATAAATAGCATGCTGTTCAAACCTGATAAGGCGGTGTGGGGTGCATTACTTGGTGGTTGTAGAGTGCATAACAATGTAGAGTTTGCAAAAGTAGCAGCTGAAGCTTTGATCCGTCTTGAACCAGAAAGTTCAGCTCCTTATGTATTGTTATATAATATGTATGCTAATTTAGGGCAGTGGGATGATGCTGAGCGAGTGAGAGTGTTGATGGAAAAAAATAATGTCAAGAAGCAGACAGGGTATAGTTGGGTAGATTCTTAATCATGCTAGTGATAGAGATGCTCGCATTCAACCTTAAACCTTGTTATTATTGCAAGGCAGGATAAACGAGTTTCTATGCCTCTGGAAACTAGATATTCATCTAAATGTTAGTTTGGTTGACATGAAAGAAATATCATGGCTTCTGGCAAAGTTTCAGAGGTAACTATGAGGTAAGTCTGTATAGTATTTCTTTGATCCTTGATTAACTTGTGAAATTATAGCATTTACATGCTGCTCTCATAGATCACATAACTAATGTCGCGTTTCTTTTGGCAGATACATTTGCCAAAATAGCGATAGCTGGTCTCAACTCAGAAGATTGGTAAATTGCTACAATTTTTCAACTGCATTTTAAATTTTCTTTTGTGAACTAAGTAGAAACTCAGTGAATTATGTAACTGATGTGCGAATATCACCATGATTGCGGTTACAGCTACAGCTACACCATGTCTACCTGGCAGCTCAAGCACTCAGATGATTGTAAAATGGTTAGAACTGGATGTGGCGCTGGCAAATTAAATTGAAATCATGAATAACAGCAGCAGGAAAGTATTACCTATATAACAACAGATATAGCTGCACTCTTCTCTGGCAAAGTTGAACAGTTACCATTTTGTTTTGTTATGACTACATCGGATAGATTGCAGTTGTCAAGAGATTTAAGCTTCTCAAAAATCCCGTGTGCAGCTAGCTACGAAATAAGTAGAATCTGGATTGAAAATAAAGCATCAAGCTCTCTTCCTATAGAAAAATGACCTTAAACAACCCATTTTTTACCTTCTGTTCATATTGAAACATTTTTTTGGGGACAGATTTCTTGGTCAATTGAAAATTCTATGATTGTCCGTTTTGTTAGATGTAACATACCAGATTTTGTTAATGTAAAATTGCATTATGTTAAAAAAAATACTTGATGGAAAATTTACCACTGTTGCATTCAATTAGAGTGTCATTGAAGAAATACCTGAATAAATTTTCCGTTAGAACTTAGAAGAATCACTGGTGGGTCATTTTGGTTTAACAGAGAAATGGAAAAGGAGAATCAATAGCTAACTTATATTAGTAAAACCGGATTAAAATTCAATATATCAACCCCTTTTACTAGCAACTATTTATCCTCACACCAAGTGTCTACCAAACTATTACCAGGGTCAGGAATGTTGGATGCGTGATTACAAATAACTGGACACCTTTGATCAATGAAAACTGAGGAGTGACAGCCATAAAAATTATAATGCAGCCTTCTTATTGTCCAATATCCATTAAAGAAACAAACTAATCGACTTGTTCTTAGCCTAGTGTAGAGAAACATTAAAGAAAGAGTCACAATAGAAACAACCAGCCTGACAAATATAAATAACTCCACAACCAAAGAATGTTTCAAGAATGATGGAATTCGAATTGCAGAAACTCATAATAGTTATACATGAATAATATTCAATGACCGAGACTTTTCACTCATTACTACAAGGGAAATGAAAGCATTGAGGATTGTGTTATAGGCAAGACATTATGCTTTTAAATGAAAAGCTTTTGATACAAGGGAACTAAAGCATAAATGGCAGCACTACAGGAAATCATAAGAGATCAGCAGCACCCTTGCTTTATAATCTAGAAGGCAATATATAAGCACAAAACTCTTTTATCCTTTTTAGACGATGACCATCAAAAGTATATTGAATTTCCCTATGATACTACAATGTTTGTGTACCAAAGAATAATTGGCAAACCAAAATGTGAATACAGTCATATCTGAACTACTGAGCTGATGAGGTAGAAGCAACGTTACCCAAACCCATCTTTTGTCCCAACACTGTAAGCTGCTCTACGAAGTCCACTCCAGTCAGGAGTTCTGTTGCTCCATATATAATATGCTTGGGAGGCTGCTGTTGCTGTGAAAGCTCTTGCAGACTGCAATATTCCACATAATTACCTCCACCGATCATGAATACAATTGCTTCCTTAAAGGGCCCCTTCAAATGGCTGCTACTTGTTCCTGAACCGGACTTAGGAGCACGCGGATCAAATATAAGATATGAATCTATTTCGGGATTTGGCCTTCCTTCAATCAAGGCTTCAACTGCCCTTGCCAATGCAAGCTGCTTGTCACCAGATAACAGATTTTTAACACCGGCAGTGACTGCACTAATTGACTGTCCATAAAGCTTCTCAGCCCAATCAACAATGTTACTTCTGCTGGCAGAGTTTGCCGATGCAAAGGATACGTTTAATGCCTTGATCTTTTTCACATACTGAAAAGCAGCAGTGTCAACCTCTGCCTCTCTTAGTGCCCCCTCCACAGTGTCCACCTCTGATTGATTAATGGTTTCAGAGGAAATGAGATACAGGATGGCAAAACGAAGCTTATCCATCTTGGTGCCCGGTCCCTTAAGCACGCCAAGAAGGTCTTTCCATTCAAGGGTCCCTCTCATCATTGCATTCTCTGTCTTCACATAATTATTAAGTGCTCTCTGCTTAATCTCGTTCAACAATGTGGTGGCAATATTGGTATGCTTATCGATCACCTGCTTCCTCTCTGTCAGCTCAGGCAGTGAGTTCACTGCATTCATCAAATGCTTTGTGTTACCAATCAAGTCCGTCCCATCAAACTCCGCACCGTGTGTCCCACCAGTCCTCTTGTTCACCTCATCCACATCCTTCTTATACTTATTCAGCTGAGTCTCAATCTCTTCCGCAACCGCGGGAAACTCTAGCGACCCATTTGCAGCCCAAAAGGGGTCAGCACTATCCAACTCATAAGACCTCATCCCACCCTTCTCCCCCTGGACACTCAGCCTATTCAGCCTCAACCCAAGCACATCATGAACCAGCGGCCGGTACCTAAAATCATGCTGAATCGCCACCGCCAACTCAAAGTTCCTATCGAAGATACACAACACCGGCCTCTGAAACGAGCTAACAAAATTCCCAGCCTCACTAAACAAATTGTTCTTGGACAACAAATGATCCCTTAGCTTCTGATCCAACGCAGCTGCAACCATCTCAGCCGGTCCACCCCTAGGGCACCTAATAATCGGCACAACTGCCAAAGTGGCGAGGACACAGAAGAGGCCATTAACAACCTTCTCCACAATCCCCTCAATCTCCCTGTCCCCAGCAGAAGGATCATTAAGCTGAACAAAACAAGATTTATCTGCCAAGGAAAACAAATTGTCCTCAAGAGTGATGAATTCCAGGTACTGATCGTGGACCTTGGAGATCCGCTGGATAGAATCGGAGGCAAGAGTGCCGGAGGCGAGGTTTTCGAGGAGGGGGCGGGGGATGGAAGTGGAGAAGTTGAGGTGGAAGGAGTGGTAGAGGGAGCGGGATGCGTCGGAGAGGATGCGGTTGATGTTGTTGGGAGTTGGTTGGACGAAATAGACGGCGGGGACGTCGTGGACGGGGTTGCGGTCCTTGTCGATGAGGAAGTAGAGGGTGACGCCGTGCTTGCGGAGGTCCTTGACGTGGATCAATGGAGATAGGATGTTCTGGCAGAACTTGTCGTAGATCAGGATCTTGTAAACCTCCTCGTTCGCCGTCGCCGATGACGCGTTTATCGGCTGGTTCAGGTTCAGCATCCGCGCGATGCATTCTGGAGGACGATTCAATCAATCAATCAAGCAACAATCAAACACGATGCATTGAATTGGATTAATCATTCATTTGAATTGAGAGGAGAAGAGTAATTAATTATTACCGGTTTGCTTCTGGCGGAGATTGAGAGACATGGTTGTGGTGTATGGATCTGAAATTGGAGGGTGCAGTGCAGAATAGTGAAGATGGATGAAATGGAATGAGAGATAGGGTTTTGGTTTGGGATCGAGTTATCAAACACTGCACTCGCACATAGTCGTAGTCATAGTAGTAGATCTCTCTATTCTGTCTTCAACTTCAATTACGAATATGGAAGCTTGCGTCGGTTGGTAGATCTAATTGGCATAGGAAATTCATTTTTTCCACCTCAGGTCTTCAAAAAACTGTTTGTTTTCTGGAAGTAAGTTTAGTTGTATGTAAAAAGGAGAGATAAAATATAAATACGTGTTATGTACTTTAATTCATGGAGCTATTGTGCTTGTTATTATAAGATGGCTAATTAATACGTATCAATACGTTAATTTAAATTAGTCAATAAAAATTTGACACCTAAAATATATTTATTTATGTCATCATTAATTTTTTTTTTTTTAATAAAATTATTTTATCAATGTGTATACTAAAATACTCTATAAATAAAAATTTAAAAGATAATTTTATTCATTTAATTATATTTGTTAGTAAAAGATAAATAATACTTACTATTAATTGATAAAACTATCTTTTTATAATAAACATCAAATAATTAAAATTACAATATATTAATCCAATAAATAGATAAATAAAATAAATGAAAAATTATTTGAAGAACAAGAGCAAAAATTCCAAATTAATCTTAACCATGCCTAAAAATTTTAGTGTTCATCTTTGAATTCAGATCAACGAGAAAGATGACCAGCAACTCAGTCTCAACTCACATTGAGTTAGGGAAAAAATTTTGAAAACAAAAAATTAATCATGAAAAATAATATACCCAGCGTAAGCATAAGAGAGTATCTGAAGTCTTCCACAGTTGTGACAACCCATTAGATTGATTATAATGAAAAATAAGAAATAATGTGTTAAAAAAAAGAATGATTTATTTTTCCAAGTAAAAAAGAAAAGGTGAATAGATGCATAAGGGAGTCACTTATATCATCAAATTTATTAAAGGATTACGTTCATCAAACATCAAGTTATTTATGCCATTAAGTCATAAGTGAGAGGATGGAGTTGAATATGCTACAATAGAGATTTCAGTTGCGGCGGCCCGCCGGTGGGGTGGAGCAATAGAATGAACGGGTATTGATTAAATGGATTTAGGATTCTATCAGATTAAATTTATTTTATTTTATTTGTGTGTTTAGTAGATTATTATAATGTGATTTATGTTTAATGATTTATTATAAAATTAATAAGAATTGTTTGATCTTTTGACAAATATAATTAAATGGGTAAATTTATCTTTTAAACTTTTATTTATGAGGTTATTTTAGTATATATATTAGTAAAATAATTTTATAAAAAAATAAAAAAGATATTGATGACGTAGATAAATATATCATGGGTGTCAAATTTTTATTGGCTAATTTAAATTAACATATCGATATGTATTAATTAGCCATCAAACCAAGCACCTTAATTTATTAGTAATATACAAAGATTACGAGATAGAATAAGTTTGTTTGCTATATATGTTACCTAAAAAGTTTAATTTTTAGTGTGATTAAATATGGGAAATACTAAATTGTTGTGCCACAGAATAATGATAATGTCATTTTTATTTTTGAAAATGTTATTTTACACATGATTTTTTTAAATTGTATATATATTTGTATGAATTTGTAAAAAAAAAAATTGAGTGATATTATTAAAATAAGAATAACAATATTATTTTTTATAACTCATATTGATACTTTTTAACATAAAAAAAATTAGAAATAATTGTATAATTGTAAGTTGAAATAGTTAATGCTCACATATTTGTTTAAAAAGCGACAAAAATATAATTAACAATTACTCAATTAGCATATTACATATGTATATTCACTATTATGTTAACTAATTTAGTTTACGAGTAATCATTATTTAAAGAACAAGCAAAAGAAATATTAAGGAGTTATATATGCTAGTTTAGCATTTTTTTTTTTTTTAATTATCGAGGAGAGAAAATATTTAACGAAGACACAGTTTGAGTTGAATGCTTGCTTCCACCACAAGAAAGAAAGAAGTAAGGTTAACAAATGACAATACCACAGCTACTCATTTTATTCTCTGCTTTACATTTGTCTTAGGAGTGAAGTAACAAATGAAAAAAAGTAAAAATAAAACTAAAAATTTAGATATATAAAAAAACTCTACAAAATTCCTTTGAGACAATGTTGCATTTATCACTAATAGTTTAGTTAGATGTTCTTCTGAGAATGAAGTCATCATTTCTTGATGTGATGATGAATATCCTTCAAACATTCAATGCATCGATTCCACACTGCTTGTAACTCAGAGACTGCTTTCTTGGACTAATCACTATAACACAATCCACAGACACCTGCACAGTAAAATAGTTCATAATAATCATCACTGTTACTCTACTATACTTACACGGAGAATGAGGAACAAAGATCAGAAGAGGAACAGGTAACCCTACCTGAACACGAGGAGAATCAAAGAGACGAAGGATGCGAATCTTAGCAGCAACATTACCAAGAACCCGAAACTCCACCCGGTCATTGATCACTGCATCGCTGATCAACTCAGCTGCATCAGCTTGCAGCAAGTCAAGGCGATCAACGGCCACGGCGGTCACGAAGTCCTTCACGCAGTGCGGGTCCTGGTAGAATCCCGGCACCACAACCCTAGCTAAAGGTATTCCGCGGTACATGATTGTGAATCTGGAATCGCCGTACCTGATCCCAACCCTGTTGCGATTCACCACCGCGAAAAGTAACCGTATGGCCAGAGACAGCGTGGCAGAAGTAGCTGTTGCAGGGTCGTTAGAGGCGATGGAAACGTACTGTACTTCAACTTGAATGAGGTCCACCTGTGGCTTCTTCGGTTTGATTGATATAACCCATGCCAAGAGGATTACAAGGAGAATGAGGGACAGCAAGGAGACCAGCATGAACATGCAGCAGCAGCAGCCCTTCCATGAAGAAGACTTTGAGGCGTGGCGTGGCGGTGGAGCGTAGCGGTGGCGGTTTTGATAGGAGTGAGGTGGTGGCGGTAGCGGTGGTGGCGGTGGTAGCCTTGATATCTGGTAGTCCCCGTTTGGGTGAAATGGTGGGTTCCCTCTTGTCATTATTATTTTTTGTTCTTTTTTATTGCTCTCTAAATGGTGGTGTTGTGTTTGGTTTGGATTTTTAGAATGGAGTTTGATTAGTGAGGGGCAAGTGAGAAGGAATATAGCTTTTTGATTTGATGATTATGGATCGGAGTGGCTGGCTTGTCGGTTATATTCAAATGGATAAAGATTTCACGCGGGACTTTCTAACATGCAAGCTTTTCTTTCAGCAAATTATTAAAGTATGCTTGTTAAGTTCCCAGTTAGTAAAATTACTTTTAGAGAAGAAACAAGGGTTTAGTTGAATTTAATAGTTGATTTAACATGTGTGTATTATAGCTTTACACAAAGAGAGATTCTGTCATTCTGACGAAAGCTTTAATTGCGTGCTGTAATGAAAAATTAGGTATATTATGTTAGTTTATGCAATAACTCAGTATGGCAGAAAGTTAGGAAATGTTACTTCATTGTGAATCCGGAAGTTAACTAAAGACTAAAGATGTTATGCTGATTATTGTTTCACTTTAATCTGATAATGATGCTAATATCACAATCCCAAGGGATTGAGAAAGCCATCGTTGAGCACTTAAGCTTATGAGCTGACAGATTCTTTACCAAATCGTTCTTGTCTTCTTTTTTATGTGATGAGCAGAGATGATTAGGCAACATCCAAAATTAAGCCTGTCATTAATGATTGTATCTAAATGATTACTCAAATCGAAACAAAGAGAAGTTGGATACTTGCAAAGAAAAGAAAACAGTGTCTCAACATTAACTATACAAGCAAAATGATACAGTATCATAAAAGAAACTAATCCAATACACGAAAGTTACAAGCTGGGCTGGCTTATATTGAAACCACACCGTTGGAAACTTCCTTTCAGCTCCCCTTTTATGTCAGCTCGTTGGAAAGGCTTCCTTTCATTCCTGAGCTCTAAAAGCTACACCAGCCACCACTTTCTTTGGGGGGAGGAATATGTTGCGTTTCTATTGCTTTAGTTGATCTTCGCATTGGATGTGGCGAAGGGCTATTTTTTTAATATATTAATGAATACCTTCCTTATTAAGGCACTGGTTTTCTTATACATGGCTTGACTCCTAAACTTGCTTAACAATTACAACCATATATAGTTTTATATAGAGAGGCAGCAATTATCAATAAACAATAAAGCCAGGTACATCGTGTTCTATTCAGATTTTTAAGCTATTTGATACTCCTTGACAATGCTCCTTTTACTCTCACATGAGGCATATTCTTTTTCCCCCCTATCCATTTATCTCTGAATTGCTTTCTAGGTGCTAAGTGTGTCTTTTTTTTTTTCTGTGCTCCTATTCAACCTTCTCTCTCCCATTTCAATAAAACAATTCCTACACAACTCCTACCTTTGTTTAAGTCTCCTGATGACAGAAATTTGGTTATATAATTGAAGGGAAAAAAACTAGAAATTAATAGAAGTTATCAGTCACTTTGGATCAGTATTTAGTACTGAAAAAGACAAGTGACAATGTGGTGTGGTTGTGATGCATGAACATTCCGAGGAGCATGAACAAAAGCAACATGAAAAGGTACCATGTGGTGTGGTTGTGATGCAGAACCAGATGCCCTGCCACAGTGCCACCTTAACTAAACTAGGTACGTCCAACAAAACTGCCAAGGGGTCCTTTACTAGTTACCAAAAACTTAAAGCAAGTACAAAATATGCAAACTAAAAAATTATCCTAAACTGGGCACAAACAAACACGTGCACTTGTGAATTACTCTGGTTATCAAAAGACAATAATATATAAAAGGACAAGTGAAAAGAGTTCATTTTAATGTTGAAATTTTAAGTTAATAAGATGGAAGCCTTAAAAGGAAAAGCATATCTATGGAAGCCTAGCAAAAGCATGGAACAGGCAACAAACATTGAATAGCATTGAAAACTACATGACCTGGTTGGCCATCACTTCTGGTCTACATTATCAGAATCAACTGCAGGATCTGCACCAGGGTTACTTGCTTCTGCTGTGGTTATTTCATCAACCCTTCTACCAGCATCATCCTCTAAAACATCCTCCATCATGTCTTCCTCTCCAATATTAATGTCTTCCACATCTTCATCATCTTCGTTGTTGCTTCCACCAGGTATTTTCCTTTTCTTCGGACCATGCTCAAGCCTATGTGTATCCAATTCTTTGTCCATAGTTTCCTGTAAATCCTGGTCGTTATTTACTTTCCTAGCTTTTCTTGCATTCTGCCATCTCTCCATGTCTTTCTCAACATTTGCAAGGTACTGCTCTGCAGTTTGTTTCTGATACTCGGACACTTCCTCTCTCCTTGCATTCTTCCATTCTAGAAAAGCCTACAAATTGACAATACAAATTTGTTATACAAACAAAAAACAAAAACCATAAGTGCTACATATTAAACCAAACCAATTTATTTGGATTATGCAAGCTATCAAATTGAATAATCAACAAGCTTAAAAAGCTTGGCTGGAAGTTTGATAGTGATAACAAGTAATAATAATAAAATTCTATTGAAAAAACAATAAGATAAGACCACAATTTGAGCTCTGGTTGGCCAAAATTTCCACCTATTTGCAAGTAT
>JASCZI010242045.1:33913-47324 GCA_036250425.1 Stylosanthes scabra | reverse complement strand
AAACACACTCAAAATTCATCACAACAAATCATTCAACAACCACGAATTAAACTATCAAATTGATTTGGGGATTCAACTATCAAATTGAGTCTTGAGGGATTCAACTGTCAAATTGATTTGGGGAAGAGAAACCCTAAATTGGAAATGCTTTATCCCCTTTCAGGCTGAACTCAAAACGGCTGCGTTTTGGGCTTTAAGTGCCTAACGGGACTGAAATTTGCCAGCCTGGACCCGTTACGGACACATCAGCTCCGTTCGATGCCAAGTCATCACTTAGCATCACACTCACGTGAGGCACAGTAACGGAGGGACAAGGATGTCTCGATTTTTTGATCATCAAGGGCATTGTGGTATTTCCGGATGGTCGGGGGTACGTTTGTCTTCATTTAAAAACGTCAGGGGCATTTTTGTCTTTTTCCCTAAATTAAATTATATATTTGTTAAAACAAATGAAATATGAGTGATTAATAAAAGTATTTTGTAATTCTTTTCTTCTTTATCAAGTGTTTTTTCAAAATAGCCATTGAGGTGTAACTGAAATGACAATGGTCCCTCTCCTCTAATAAAGCTTTCGAATTCGAGCCTCTTTCATAATATACCTTTGCCAAAAAAAAAATTCATAGCTACTTTTATATTTATTTAATTTTAATTTATTGAACATTTATAAATTAAAAAATCAAAAATATTTTTTTTGTCTATAAAAGTATTTTTATTAATCATAACATCTTATTTTTATTTATGATTATATGACATCTATTAAATATTATAATTTTAATTAAATATTTGAAGAATATGATAGTTAAAAAAAATTATACGACTTCTATTAAAGAATTATTTCTTGTAAGAAATAGTAAATAGAAATCTACTATCTATCACTTCATTATAAGAATGTTGCGTTAGGTTATTTGATTGACACGTGAATGCTTATTATCGTGCCAAGGATGCATCAACATTATACCAAGTGTTCATATTATTCTTGCTTCAATCAATGAAGAAGTTTCTTGAAATGTGTAAGATTAATTTGAATCATTTGCTTCAATCAATCAATCAAAATGTTTAATGATTTGTGTAAGATTAATCCGAATAATTTGTTTCAATCAATCGAAGTGTTTATTGAAATGCGTAAGATTAATTTGAATCGTTAGTTTTAAATAGTTTCATTTATTGAGTAATATTTTAAAAACTTTCCCAAATTAAATTAGAATATTAATTACGACTCTAAAAATTTCTATATTTAGAGTATGATGTTTGGAATTAAAAATCAAATAAGTATCTTTCAAAATTAAAGTTGTTGATTTCTTTTTTAAATCAATCAAAGTGTTTCTTGAAATTTGTAACATCAATTTGAATCGTTACTAATAAATTGATTCATTAATTGAATAATATTTTAAAAATCTTCCCAATGAATTACAATTTTTAAAACTTCTATATTTAAATTATGATATTTAAAATTTAAAATCAAATAGGTACCTTACAAAATTAAATTATACAAAGTAATAATTAGATTTAATGATATTGATACAATAAAAAAAAATTCCTATCATAATTTAATATTGATCATGTTCTGTATAAGGGTTATAATACCATTATTATACCATTTACATATTGAAATTGCACTCGCAAGTTAGACTAACATTTATCATTTTTGTCAAATGAAAATCAAATAGCTCTTGCCACTGATTTTTTTGAGGATATTAGTCTTAAAAAGCTTGGTTGGTGCCAACGTGTACTTGATTCGGTTGTGGAAAGAGCCTGATAAGATTAACGAGAAAGAGACTAATAGTATTGACATGGTCATCCAAGATGTTAAGGTTGTTATTTTAATTTGATATTGTATTATTGTGTTTAAATTTGTTCACTTAAAAAAAATTTATGTTATAGATTAATGTTTACCTATTTTACAAGCATGGTATTCGAGTACATGGATCGGTTCCAAAATATTTGATTAAGCAGTAGAGGAATAAGCTTAAAGAATTTAAAATGTATACCATGAGTAACTTCATTGCGGCAGACACTAGACCAAGGACGCGAAACTTTTGCAAGAAAACAACTGTTCAACCCGTTGAAGTTTCCTCTTTTGAGTTGTGTACTTTTGTTATGAAGGACATACCAGATTTGTTACATGCCGAATTCATCGATCCATATGAGTTTTTTTGTTAGTTGAACTCTTTTAGTATTTTTTAGTAGGGGTGAGCACGGGTTGGGTTGGTTCGGGTTTGAGGAAAAATAGGAATCGAATTGATTAAATTTTAATTTGTTTGGGTTGGTTTGGATTTAGACTTTTAGTAAGTGAATCCAAACCAAACCAATCGATTAAATCCGGGTTAGATTGGTTTGGGTAATTGGATATCCGATTAAAAATAAAATTTTGGAAAAAAATAGAAAATTGTCAGAAAAAGTTATGTCAATAATAAATAATAATAAAAAATTAATAAAAGATAATATATTATCAAATTTATATTTAATAAATATGATAAATTCTTTTGGTGACTATAAATATAATAATTTGAGTTAAGAAGAACATAATTGTATATATATTATTATATTTTATTATTTTTAAAATTAATATAAACCTAATTGGATAATCGGGTTGGTTTGGATACCGTGATATCAAAATCGATATCCGAACTGATTAAAGTCGGGTTGGTTCGGATCTGACCTCGATTATACCCGATTACCCGTCGGATATAAAACCGATATAATTGGATTGATTTGGTAATTGGACTACCCATATTTATGCTCACCCCTATTTTTTAGGTGAAATGCACTCTTTTAATTTGACATGGTAATTATGAAGTCATTTAAATTGGTAATCATATGATACCTAAATTAACACAGACATCATCAGTAAAATGGTGGGGAAGCAAGAGTACAGAAAAATTAAGACGAAGCGAATGGTCATTACAATCAAAGATATTGAGTAAGTTATTTGGTGACTAGCTTCACTTTTGATAATATTTTTTATAATTAATTCTTCATGCTAATATCTATAACAATATATAATGGGATCGGAAAACATGGAGTTTGATATCCAAATTTCACTTCCAATAATACCCCTCTAATTACCCTATTATTATTCTTCACTTTCTTTCCGTAAACTCCTCCACTACACTTCACAATAACCTCTCTCACTTAATTCTCCACTCATCTACGTTCTTTCATTTTATTTTTTTAAAATTTCAACCTTAACTACAACTGCTTCTTCTCTAAAAATAATTCCCTGAAGAAACTTATTTACAATCTCATCCCAAACTTCTCTTGGCTTTTTTTTTTCTCTTCCATATCACATTCCAAAATACTGCAAAGAATATTGATTCATGAAATGGCAGCAAAAGGAACCAATAGGAGACCTGTTTAAAAATTATTTACAGCTATACCTTTCATCATTGTTAACCACTGTTGTTAACTAGAACATGGTATTATTATCATACTTGACTTCTTTCTTTCTCTTTTTTGAAATTTTTCTTTATATTTTAAACTTTTTAGTTCGTGATGTTTAAAAAGTTATTTACAGCTACACATTTCATCATTGTTAACCACTGTTGTTAACTAGAATTTAATATTTTTTTTATCATACTTGACTTCTGTCTTTTTCTTTTTTGAAATTTTTCTTTATATTTTTTTACATTCTAAACCTTTTAGTTCGTGATTTAGATTTCTATTTTTTAATAAAAAAATAATCAAAACATATTCAAATAAAAAAATAAATAACAAATTACATGTAAAAAAATTAGTTCTATTGTAACACCCTAATACTGATTAACCATGCCGCGGACATAATTAATCAATACTAGTCATTACGACCTTGACCTTTACAAAGTACGTATATATAGAATTATTAAAACCAACAAAGGTAGCTAGAAGTTCATAATAAATTAGAGCCAATCACCATGGGGTACAAAAACTTTTCTTTTATTAACATAATGCTTACAAATGGTTCATAGACTCTAAACACTAGCCTGCAAAACTTAAGTTTATATATAGTACTTAACTAACTCTTGTACATACATATCTAATTCCCCTTTACACATACTAGCATAAACACAACACAGCGGAGAGACTCTAACATCTTGAACTAAGGATGTTGCTTCGCTTGCTTTCCAAACGTGAACCTGCATCTGAAAAACATGCGAAAAATACGGGGTGAGAATCCCAAACCACTGGATTCTCAGTACGGTAAAGGCACCGAAACTATATAAGATAAGCTAGCAGGATCACACGAGGCAATCCTACTCGTCACTCGGGTTTTCTCAATATCATCCTCACAATCGTAACATACAACTTTCTCTTTATAGTTCTAGGAGGTTCTAGTTGCAATATCTTTTAATCCATTGAACATCTCGCTAGTTATTTACCTTTCCATTAACTCATAACTTCATCTATTCTTCTTACTCGTACCTTACCCTCAATCTAATACACCAAGGAACCACAAACACATACAAAACACGCAATCGTTAATCGCAGGACAAGTATCAAGTACCACATAATTCTACCAAACAAGTCAAACCAATCAATGTCACACAAATGCACATGATGCATACCTGTCCCTACGGCCAATGAGCTCACTAGATCGGTTATAAGGCCAACCCGACCTGGTCCGGTAGCTAACCAATGGACCATTCCACTGAAGATAAGCCTAGGAGGAAAACAGAGCAAAGGGGTCACAAGCCACCTCCTCCCATCTCTCTGGAAATTCAGAGGAACTTCATCATAAATCCGGGAGCAAGTGGGACAAGACCACTGTCCTTGCATCTTACCCCAAAACTCAATAAATACCCGAGGTTTTCATCATTCAAAACATTTAAAAGGTAACTCTCCAGGCATAATACTATACATGAGATGTAATTCATTATAAGAGGTGTGGAAACCTCTTCTTGATATTTGAATTCATTTGAAATAGGAAAACTTGCCGTTAGAATCGACTCTGAAGAGTAAGAGTCGACTCTGTGAGGCTTTTAAAACACTTGGTTAGAAATCTGGGCTCATGTGAATCGACTCTGGTCTTTCCCGAATTGATTATCAAGCCCCTTTGAAGTTCATTTTGAAAGGTGGAGTCGATTCAAGCTACTCAAAATCGACCCCCCGCAACATTTTCAAACCAAATTCGTTTATGTCCAAATAAGAATCAACTCTCTGACATCCTTCAGAGTCGACTCGTGACTCTTAGAAACATGTTATTTTGCCCTAGTGTCACTTAGAATCGACTCTAGGGATGTGAGAATCGATTCTGGAGCCTAAAAACTCTTAAAAACGAGTTCTGGGTTGAATAGAGTCGACTCTGGACATTTAGAGTCGATTCCAACACTTCAAAAACACGTTTCTGTGGCCTCTGGATGATTAAAAATCGACTATGGAGGTGTGAGAGTAGACTCTTGAATCAATTCTGGGCAAAAGCAGACTTGACAGCATTTCTAAACTTTTTAGCCATTTTCAAAACGTCATAACTTTTTCCCCAAAACTCTAAATCAGTTTATTCCAAAACCATTTGAAAGATCTTTAAACAAGCTTTAAAACCATATGACCTCCAATAATTTTCACCAAGTAGAAATTAAGTTATGGCTCACCAAAGTTCGCCTAAAAATCATTTTCGGTCAAAATCAAAACCAACATTTTCATACCCAAAACATTTCCCAAAACTTTTGATAAGTTTCCACAACACTCCCAACACTTTACCATCCTTCAAAACATACCTTTTTAAAACCATTTCATCAATTACCCATCTCATGTATAGGTAGTTCAACTTGTGCTTAAATCATTTTTACACAAACATAATTAGCATACATAGTCATAACATTTTCAATCATTCAACTTCTATCATTTGCAACATGCAACATCAAGCATCAATCATCAAACATCATTCAACACATATCATATACCTAGTGTCATTTCATTCTTTATTCAACTTAAGGCTCATCCTAGGTCCAACTAGCCTAATTTATCATGTTAGATTACCTTTTACATTAATGAGTCCAAAACTATACCTGGATTCCAAGCTCATTATATGCACGTGCGGTACCACCGCCCCAATGAGCATTCCAAGCATCAACACTCATACCCATATCCTTATTGAGCTTCACCAAGCTCCATCTAGCTCATCTAACCCTTCCTTAGTATCTTGCACCACCTAAAACACATAAAACCACCCAAAACACCCAACTCTTATGAATCTAGGGTTCATACCAACTCATAAAACAAGGGTTGGAGTAATCTCAACGGGGTGTAATGTTATGGTAGCTCAAAAGCAAGCTAGAGCACTACCTATACCACGAGAATTCGAAAATCCACCAAGGTTAGGGAACCATATTTTTGCATAATTGGAAGGGAAGAATGAGGGGGAAAGTTTGATACCCATACCTCAAGGCTAGGACAGAAGCGTAGAGGGTGAAGAGAGCTTCGCGTAGCCATAAACGGTGTCAATCGGAGCTCCGGTGTGAAAGTTATGGCCGCCGGAAGTGGATGGTGAATAGTGATCACTACCACCACCTCCAACACTCATCTCATCTCTCTCTTTTCTCTCTTCTTCGAAGAGATGAAGAATGAGATGTGTTTGGGGCTTTGGCCCCTTAATGCCCTTTAATGAAGGGCATGTTGGTAATTTCGCATATTTAGCCCACCTTGGGTCAAAATCTTTAGGATAGGTGTTCGCGTTTGTGTCTTAAACGTTTTCGTGATCGCACTCATACCTTCGTTTCCACTTCGTTTTATACCCGACGATACTAAGCCGGTACCGTTAATTAAATTAACTGTGTGGGTTCCAGCGCAACTTGAACTGGCTGGCTGACTGGTTTCACTCAGAAAAATCCACTGAGTTTGAATATCTCAGCGAAAATTCCAAATTCCGAGGTTATCGTAATCGCTTGGATTTTGGTCCATCATTGGGTGTAGCGCTTAAGCGGCACAGATCGTCAGCTAATCGCGTCGTTTGGTTAACCGAAGGTTCAGTGCTTACATCTATTGACCTAACTGAAAAATAAATTTGTAGAAAAATTAAAAATAAATAATAATTTTGTGTACTCTACTATTAAACATACATACATTGAAAGTACTGAATTTTTTATGGCAATAGGGGATTTTGGTGGCTAAAATTAACTTCCAATATTACCCTGAATTAACTCATTATTATACCTCACTTTCTTTCCATAATCTTCTTCACTACTTTTCAGAATAACTCCACTTATTTGACCACTCAACTACTCCATTCTTTATTCATCTAATACGTTATTTCATTTGTTTGCGCTATCTACAACTGTTTCTCCTCTATAAATTCATCAAAAATATTAGTTATTGTCTTCTCCCACACTTCTGCTACAACTCATACAAGATTATGCGTGTAAGAAAAATAACAAGTTTTTTTTTTTAATTTCAAGTATATATCTCATGTTATATTAAATGCAAATGTTTACTTCCAACACGAGTATGGTATTACATGTGCGGCTTTCAATTCTTAATTTTTTTTTTCCTCCTATATCCCATTTCAAAATACTGAAAAGAATATTGATTCATGGAATGGCACATAGACAGGTAAACCATCTAACGGAAGAAATTAACAAGAAGACAAGTTCCAAAGAACATTCACAATTACACGTTTCACCATTGTTAACTATCATTGTTAACAACATTTAAAATATGTCTTAATTAATTTATTTAAGGAAAAAATTAATTAAGACATATTTTAAATATAAAAAATAATATTTTGAAACAAATTACATATTAGTGCAAAATATTTATGCATGCTAGAAGTTGATATATAATACCAAGAGAAACAGTAAAGATAAACCAATCAGTGATAATAATGATAAATTAATATAAACTTAGAAATGTTGGATAAAAAATATATATAACTTCCAATATTAATATGTTAAAATAAATAAAAATAAAATAACATAATTAAATACAGTTATATGGTAAAAAAAATTCTAGCATAATTATCTTATTAATTGAAAAACTAATATGTATGTAAAAAAATAAAATTAATTATAAGTACTGATATTTAATTTAATATAATAATAAATAATAATTTTGCGTACTATTAAACAGACATTAAAAGTTAGGTGAAATTCGTGCACATTGAATAATTTTGATTTTGACAGTTCTTTCTTAGATAAAATACGTAGATTTAATTCCCATTTCTCGTATATGGAATAATTATTTTTAGGTGTCAAATATGTATTCAAGAAGTTGCATGTTATATTATTACGGTTTCTATTTAGTAAAATTGTTTAAATGTCATAAGCAAAATAAAATTGAGTGTCTTAAAAGAATAGAGTCAAATAAAGATTATAGTTGAATGTGAAAAAAAAATTAAAAAATATAAGAGTGAAAAGTCTGTACTGACCATGACTATATTCTAATAGGGACTTGAACTCAAATTTAGTGTTATTAGAATACTTGAAATTTTCTAATTTCATGTGCCTCTATATATAATAGCTATAAGAAAATATTATTGTTATACTTATAATTATGGTCAAATGGAAACAAATTTTTCATGACAAAACTCATTCAAACAATATGAAGGAATTGTTAGAGTTTGATCACTTTTAAATGATGGAATATAAATTTCTCATGACTAAAACTGCATATGAAAGAGAAATGGATTACATGTCATGGTGAAATCAAACAATCTTAGATTTAATATATACTAATAAAAAGTAGTCACGATGTTATTATTTATGTGGAATTTATTGTCGCACTTATACTCCTAATCAAACTCCACATAAATATATGCACTTTATTGTTGCACTTATGTTACTCCATACTCTTTAACACTATTAATTTTATCATCACACGCATTTAGAAATTAACAAAAAAAAATGAAATATCTAATTATTAATATTTGCTGTTAACATGTATTTTTGAATTCGTCATGCTTATTCATATGCTACTATTGAGAAGAATCAGATTCATTGTGAAACAGTAATATTTTAGTTTACAATTTTTTTACTTAGATGACTTTGAATGTTATTATGGGTTAAATTATGAATTAATCAACCAAACAACGGAAATTGTATAGGGCTAAATATTTATGGGGTGAAGTCTTTTTTTCCCTCAAATTTTCAATAAATTTTTAAAATATCTCTAGTATTTAATTTGATTCTAATTTAATCTTTAACGTTTTCAATTAGCTTCAATAAATTCTCTTCTTATTGTCAATATATTTTTCAATTAGCTTCAATTAGATTCTAATTTTCAATGTATTTTTTTAAAATTTATTCTCAAATAATTATCCATCTTCATTATTATCATTGGAAAATCATCTATCTTCTCTCATCCAAACATCGTGACTATTTTTTTTAAGTTTAAGCATATTCAATATATTTTTACATTATTGAGCAGATTGTTTGATTCACATATAGCATTAATAATATTTCATTTAAGCGAATTTAATAGTTATTTTATATGTGATAATATTGAGAAATTATAATGACAGAGTTTACAATGGAAAATTCAAGTCAACATCTACGATCTCAACGTCGATCAAGTTGGCAAGAATATGCTAGATGAAGAAGACAAAATATGAGCGACGAACAATGTCAATAGTACCTCGCTGGAAGACGTGCTAGCTTTCAAGAAAGGATTCGATGAGGGAAACAAGTCGTCGTATCAATTCAACCAACTAACCTGACAACTCTATTGCAAGATATCACAAATACAAGCAGAGTTATTCGGTTGAGTAGAATTAGACAAATAGCCAGGAATACTTCTCATCGGCGTTTTGTCCCAGGTATAATTCGATTAAACAATATAAACTTTAAGATGTATGTATTGTGATAGCAAATATTTTCTTATCTATAAAATTCATGCTTATCACCTACATAAATTTTATTTTTAAAACAGGACATGGAACACATGATAATGAAGCTGGTCCAAGTAACAGACGCGATGAAACTAGTACAAGGAACACACTTGCTGATAATATCACTGGTTAGTATTTTGTATACTACAGATATTTGTTAACATTTGAAATTAATTTTACTCACTTTTTAACATGGATATTTAATTTTTTTTAAATAATTTATACTGTTTAAATTATTTGCAGATCAAAATGTTTCTTATACTTCTTCAACAAGAATAGGAACTAATTCAAACACAACTCCTACAAATAACATGGATAGTGCAAATATGAATGGTAGATACTCTAAATTTACTATTAAATTTTTATTATTATTATTTAAAATTTCATATAGATAACAAAACATACACATTAAATCAATATTAGGTGGATAAAGACAACTTCATACTTCTGATTCAAGAAGAATATAATAGATTAAAAAATATAATTCAAGCTAATATTCTACAAAATATATATGACTATTAGAATAAAATCCAAAATAGAAATCTGCTATATTGAAAATATTGAATTTAAGATAAAAAAAATACGCCTAAAATCCTAACTTGAATACAAACACTTTTTATACAATAATTAAAATACTATAAGAAATAATTATATTTTACCGCATGTAGCTAAAAATGATACATCATATAATACTACTCATATTTTCACATTGATTATTGTGTCTTCAAAATAAATCAATAAATTAAGAAGAAAAAAAAAAAGAGATCAAATCCACTTTAGCTTACGCAGAAGTGAAAGAAGTTAATGCGGCTAAAAAGAAGAGAATGTTTAGCTTTACTAATGCAATGCACTAGATTATTAGAAGGTGCATGAGCATGATAATTAGGAGATGGTTGGTGATATTGTTATGGTGTGTTGGGGAGCATGAGAAGGGTTCATGATTAGTTTTAACAAAAAAACAAAATAATTAGGAGATTATTAAATATATATGATATGCAGTTCCTTATTAATTATGATTTTCATCGCTTACAAATCAGCGCATCCCACACTTCTCATTCTGTTCTAACATTTGTAATTTATTTTGTAATTAAACATTAATGATAATGAAATTTAATTGTTTTAGGACATTCATCAATGAAATGTTAAACAAGAAATTAAACTTAATAAAAGTGTATCCGCTTTAATTTTTTTAAGAATATATAAAAATATATAACGAAGAACAAATATAATTAAAAAGAAAATAATTAATATATAAAAAATTGTAATACTTAGTATCAAACCATAAATTTATTGGAAGACGTTAAAAACAGATAAGTTATAATCTTTCTATATACACGACTGCAGAAATTAGGCACAATGTTCGAGCATCCCACAATAATGCACGTCTATTTTACCATAAAATATTTGATATGTGTTGCAATGGGGGAAAGTTTTTGTTCCACAAGTGAGTGCTCCTCGAGAATTACAAGAAATCTTTCTAGACCCTTTTGCAGAAGGGGAACATTTTAGGAAACATATCCGTGGTTACAACCATGTTTTTGCTTTCACTTCATGTGGTGTGCACATAGATGAACAATTAGCTACAGCAAGCCATGGGGTATATACATTTCGTGCTCAGGGCTCAATATATCACAGTATAGGAGGATTTTATCCGGATCAGGGCATGCGACCACACTTCTTACAATTGTATATATATGATATTGAGCATGAATTGCATAATAGGATGCTAGAGAATACACAACCGCATGAATTATTAGTTCTCAAGTTACAACAGATCCTACACTGGTACAATCCTTTTATCCATGTATT
The DNA here is from genome assembly GCA_036250425.1 of Stylosanthes scabra. Classification (NCBI taxonomy): domain Eukaryota; kingdom Viridiplantae; phylum Streptophyta; class Magnoliopsida; order Fabales; family Fabaceae; genus Stylosanthes; species Stylosanthes scabra. Next base: position 35,722 of record JASCZI010242045.1, on the reverse strand, counting down.
TCGTCAGCTTGCACATAGACTAGATGTACAAGAGTGTAGTCTAATAATCAGAGAGCGACCTGCTAATCAACCACAATACAATTTCCCAACTGCTTCGCAAGTAGCAGCCATAGTAATCAATGATGATATTGAACCAATGATTCGCGGTAGGGATATCAAGATACAAACTCATGATGGCAACCTCAAAAGGATTCAAGAATTTGTTGGCTATTATGATCCGCTGCAATATCCTTTTCTTTTTACCTTTGGCACCCATAGGTGGGATATTAATACTCGGACTCAAAGTGGAGACAAAGTCTCATGTTGTACATATTATAGCTACATGCTCCAGGTACACATCTCTTCTGTACAATATAAAATACATTAGTTAGCTTCCTATAAATTCTGCAAATACATGATTATATTAAATCTAATCACTATGTAATATTTTAAAAAATTATAGATACGTCCCAATGATCAATCAACCTTGTTGCATACAGGGGGACTTCTGCACCAATATGTTGTTGACAACTACGTCAGAATCGAAACAGGAAAATTACGATGGGTTCGACAAAGAGAACATAAAATCAGGGCTGAACTATATCAAGGCTTACAAGATGCTTTGCATACAGGAGAGACTAATACCGGTAAATATCTTATATCAAAACAATGTGATACGCAATAAATCAATATGTGTTTCTTATCTCAAGATAAATCCCCAAATTGATAATATTTCTCTGTATAATTATTGGTTTTAGAGAACGTTGGGAGAAGAACAATATTACCCTCATCATTTGTGGGAAGTCGTCGAGACATGACCCAATGGTATGAGGACGGAATGGCTATTGTTCTTAAAGAAGGAAAACAAGATATTTTCCTCACCATGACATGTAATCCATCGTGGAGTGAAATAACTTCAGAACTCAGTCATGTTCAAACTCCACAAGATCGCCCGGATCTGATAACCAGAATTTTCAAGGCCAAATTTGAACAATTAAAGGATAATGTTATATCTAAGGGTGTCTTGGGAAAGTTGAAACGTTATATTTATGTCTCTAAGTTTCAAACAGGAGGATTTCCACATGTACATATGTTGCTAATGTTAGAGAACAATGACAAGTTAAGTGAGCCCGACCAATATGATAGTTTGGTGCATGCGGAAATACCGTATAAAGAATCCGAACCACACTTACATGAGGCGGTGTTAAAGCATATGATCCATGGCCCTTGCGGAACTCTTAATCAAAGTTCACCTTGCATGAAAAATGGTATGTGTAAACGCAACTACCCAAAAGAGTTTGTGGAAGAGACACTACGAGGAAATGACTCATATCCTCAATATAGGAGACAGTTTGATACTCCAGTTCCTATAAATCGAAACGTCACAATTGACAACAGATGGGTAGTTCCGTACAATCCTTGGCTACTAACAAAGTATGATTGATGTTGAGATATGTAGCAGTATTAAGAGCATAAAGTATTTATACAAGTATTGCGACAAAGGACCTGACGGTGTTGCAATGGAAGTACACAGAAGTTCTCGATATGATGAGGTGCAACAGTTTGTTGATGCTAGATGGATTGCCGTTCCAGAGGCATGTTAGAGAATATTTAAATTTAACCTTTATCGAATGTACCCATCAGTAGAAAGGTTACAGATCCATTTGCCAAACCAACATCAAGTGAGCTTTTATGAGCACCAAACCATTCATGAAATAGTCAATGATGACTATTTTTCAAGAACAATGCTCACTGAATTCTTTGCACTAAATCGGGTACATGACCAACAATCTAGGCATCTTTTGAATAGGAAAATCCCAGAATACTACA
>JASCZI010242045.1:14915-33903 GCA_036250425.1 Stylosanthes scabra | reverse complement strand
AAGGAAAAGAAATGGCATCGACGCAGGTCACAAAGAAGAGCCGTCGGTCGAATCTATACTGTTTCACCTACAGAAGGAGAAAAATTCTATTTGCGTATTTTGTTGTGTAATGTTAGAGGATCAACCAGTTGGGATGACTTGCTAACAGTGGATGGTGTCCAGTATTCCTCTTTTAAGCAATCCGTGCAACATAGAGGATTATTAGAGAGTGACAGCAGTATCAGATCATGTTTGGTTGAGGCATCAATTTTACAAATGCCATGTGCTTTAAGGAGGTTGTTTGCGACCATCTTAATATTTTGCGAGCTAACAGATGTAAGAAGTCTATGTGATGAGTTTTACACATTCATGGTAGATGATTACCCATCAACAAGCACTACAACGTGCCATGGGTTGTCAAATCGTCTACTCAGGGATTTGAATGACATCCTCCTTCAGCATGGAAAACATATTGAAGAATATGATTTATCGGCTCTAACTTCGGACAACGACAATGACAGCCTCATTCCTAGGATCATCCAAGAAGAGTTGTCCATTGAAGTGTCATTAGAAGATTTAAATACTATAATAAGATTAAACAATGATCAAGCTACAGCTTTCAGGTGCATTATGAATACAATTAATCAAAATGAAAGTGGAGTATTCTTCGTTGATAGTCCAAGAGGAGCAGGTAAAACATTTCTTTATAGAACTATAATTGCCGAATTGAGAAGTAACGGGCATATTGTCCTGGTAACTGCATCATCAGGAATAGCTGCAACTTTGTTGTCTAGGGGTCGAACAACACATTCTAGGTTTAAGATCCCAATTAATGTAGAGCCATCTTCCTTCTGAAACATAAGCAAACAATCTGATCTTGCAAAATTGATTAGGCAAGCAACTACAATAATTTGGGATGAAGTCCCAATGGCTAATAAAACCTCCATGGAGTCATTAGATCGTACATTGCGAGATATATTGGGAAATGACAATCCATTTGGAGGAAAGGTAATGGTGATGGGAGGGGATTTCCGCCAAGTACTACCGGTTGTGCCGAAAGGAAATAAGTCGCAAATGATTTTAGCTTCTATAATCAAATCTCATTTGTGGCCATTCACTAAGGTTCTTCACTTGTGACAGAATATGCAATCTGAAAATGATCATGAGTTTGCCGAGTACCTTATGCGCATTGGAGATGAGATTGAGCCTACTATACGTGATGATTTGGTAGAGATACAAGCAGACAAGTCAATACCATGGGAAGGTGAAGCATCATTGCACAATTTAATAGAAGCAACCTTTCCAAGTTTGCAATCTCATGGATGGGATACATCTTACATGGTGGAAAGAGCAATATTGACACCCAAAAATCATGATGTATACCAGCTCAATGATATGATTATCAATCAATTTTTAGGAGACGAACATATTTTAACTTCATTTGATGAGGTAGAAGGAGACACAAATAATTTGTATCAACAAGAATATCTGAACTCAATCTCCACAGGAGGATTGTCACCCCATACGTTGAAGGTAAAAAAAGTGCACCATTGATGTTATTAAGAAATATAGACCCTAAAGCTGGCTTATGCAATGGCACAAGGTTACTGTGCCGAGGAACTTTTCAAAACATGTTAGATGTAGAAATCTTAATAGGCCATAACTCCGGACAAAGAGCTTTCTTACCACGAATAAAACACAAAACAACTGAGAATTCACGATTACCCTTTGTATTTATCAGGAAGCAGTTTCCTGTAAGGTTGAGTTTTGCATTAACAATAAATAAGTCACAAGGGCAGACCATTCCAAAAGTAGGGATTTATCTCCCTAAACATGTGTTTAGCCATGGTCAATTATATGTTGCTCTATCTCGAAGTATTTCCTGATCAACCACGAAAATATTAGTAAGAGAAGGAACAATAATAAAGGAGAAAAGCGGACAATTCACAAAGAATGTAGTCTTCAAAGAAATATTGTTACCTACGCCGTAAGTAATTCATGAGCTTAGAAAATTGTAAAAGATTTTGTATTGTGATTTGTACATTACAATATTTTAACATGTTAATATTTTTTAGTTCCAGAATGCTTTGTTCGCTAATAAAAAATTATTCACAACTAATGACTTGTTTTTTTTTTTTTATATAGATAAATTGATTTCAAAGGAGCTCCTCAACATATGCCAAGTGATAAGAGAAAGAAACTTGAAAATCCAACAGGTACCCGCCAACTAAAATTTACAAAAATATTAAAAAAAAATATGTTAGATATCATTGAAATATATTGTCGGATATATTTTTTAATTTTTATATACTTTTAATAATAGATATCAAAAAATATTTTAGTTAAAATAAAATTGAAAAAAAATATGATTTAAATTTTAGTTGTGATGCTAAGTGTTAAAGGGAATATATGGCGTAAATCACAGGACGAAAAATTCCAACAGTTATGGTGTACATGGAAGGATGAGCAATCAATTGCAACAGCTAAACTAATAGATAATAAAGTAATTATTCTTTGAATATTAATTACTGTGAAAATGCTTTGATGATATATATTTCTATTTTAATTTATTAATGTTAATTAAATGTGATCTTTATGATAGATACATCAACTTATGATTTATAGCATTGGTTGGGGAGGTACAGTAAAAACAGACAAAACACAGTTGTGGAAGATGATAAAAAAAGAAATATTGAACATAAGAAATGAAAGGTAATGTAATCATCTTCTATTTTAATATATCCAAGTATTTTATCTTCCATCTATCTATTTAGATCCTAGGAAAAACCCTTCAAACTAAATGGTCCATATTATCCACTTTCACGATTAATTAGATATATAAAACATGTGAAATTTTGTAATTAATTATACACTCATGATACTAAATTTAACATTGTTCATTTTTCAGTCACAAACTCAAAATTGAACAAATGTCTCATGTTCATAAGGAACTACCATGCATGTATGTATCATTATTACATAGAAACATATAACAAATTATGTGTAATATCGAGATAAATACTTTAAATGGTAATTTAAATTCATGGGAACTCATTTATCTTTTTCTTTCTTCTCCGAAAACCCAAAGCAAAACAAGATATTTCGATTCTGCAAGTAACAATTATTCTTCTCAATTAAAATAAAATTCTGTTACAAACATCTAGCTTCACAAAAGTGAATTTATGATCAAACAAATGATTTCATAATTTTTCAAGGCTCAAGAAGTTATGGATAAAGTGATGTATGATGAATTGCTTAAGATTTTTACTCGGTAAATATCTCTAAATCACAAATTTTAATTTGTTTAATTTTTATTCTTATACTTCATAACTAAAAATAAAAGAATAGCTAACGATATTTCATTTTTTTACTGTTCATTGTTTGTAGGGAAAAGGAAGCTTCATTCCATATTTTGGGCTTCCACATAAAAAGGAACAGAAAGATGAAACCGAATGGCATTTGAATACATTGGTTTTCTTTTTTTTTTAATGAAAAATAACATGTAATCAAACCCATGTTTACTCTCCTTAGCCAAAAATACACTGTGACCATTAGTTTTTACTTTAAGTAGGCTATTTTAGAGGACGATAGACAAATATTATTTATTTATTTATTATTTTAAATGTACTTTTGCAAAAATCATTTGCTTTCAAGTACAAAAATGGTAGATCTAAAATATTGAAGTGATGAATATTGATCAAATTATAAATTGAAAGAGCGAAAAAAGTATTGGCTGAAATTATAATAAGTATCACCTTAAAAAAAATAGGAAAAGCGGCTAAACAGGCACGGCAGTGCCTGTGAAGAAGCTAGTGTATTTAGTTTCACTAACTTCACTTTTGTTAAAATTTATATAATCTGTTAACCGATGATTGCCTCTTTTGATAGTAACTACAAAATAAATTGTGCACTTTTTGGAGAGTTGGTGGATGAATTTTTCCCGCACTTTGATGATGGACGGGTTAAACTACTCATAGTAGTGCCAATAAAGGACCCGTATTGCTAGATATTTTTTGAAATTTTTTCTAAACAATTTTGAAATTTTTTATGTTACAAAGAGGACTTCAGTACAGAGTCATTTTCAGGTCTTAAAGTTACATATTAATCCAGATTTAGTAGAGGATCGAGAATTTCGTAACAAGTTAGGGTGTTACATTTAAAATTTGGTGTTTTCATTTGTAAACTTGGTTATAAAACTTCTATTTTTCAGACTCTTTGGAGATAGACCTTCTACAACTATCCGTATTAGTCAAATTTCTTCTGGGAGATCAGTTCGATATGTTGATGAACTCACCTGATGATTATTGCTAACGGTTGGTTATATTAATCATATGTCTTTTTACAAATAGAAAATACATGATGACATAATCAATATAAGTGTTTATAAAAGTACGAAAATACCTCAGACTCATTAATTTGTTGAAACAAGTTTATCAAAAATATATTATTAAAAAATAATATGAAATAGAAATATACAACAACCGTGTATAGCGTGAGCCATATACTAGTTTTATATAATTATTAAATTATGATTGATTCAATGGTTATGGTTGAACCTGTAATTAATTGAGTGACCCAGTATAAGGTGAAAAGAAAAAAAAAGAAATAAAGAAAATCAAAGCAAAGGGCCAAAATGAATTTAAATTTGTCGTAGCGTTTGGTGAAGGGGACTGTGACTGAGACTGAGGACTAAGACTCAGTATTGTATTTGTTGAATGGATACTGAAACTAAAATTTTAATCTTAATCTCCAAAATTTCAGTATTTCCAGTACCTCCAGATAGTAGGGACTGAGAACTGGGGACTGAGACTGAAATTTTAATAGCATTTTTTTCCAAATATACCCTCATCCAATTCTTTAAAGGAAAACTATAGACAACTAATATTTTTCTAATTAACAAATCAGTCAACAACATCTGAAAGTCAAATATACATATAAATCCATAAATTTTTCTAAAAAAACAGAACATCCGAAACTTAAAGAAATAAAACATCTAATTTAAGTTATTTGCTAACGAATTTTTATTTCTTTAAATTACAAATATGTCCTGTCAACTTAAAATATAATAGCAGACAAGTCAAACACTACTTATCTACAATCCTTACCTACAGTAATATCTACAGTCCCATTAGCATTGAAACTGAATCAATTTAAAATCAATTTAAAATAGAATTGGAGATTAGTGCTACAGTAACAGTACACACTGTAATGCACTGTAATTTGATCTTCAAACACTGACGCGTGGCAAGTGAAAAAAAAAACAAGAAAACACATAGGCTTTGGTGACTTCTTTTGCACACGGGAAGGAAGCTGAGAGGGAACGCGGGGGTTTCAGTCTTTTGCCCGCTGGTTCTACAAGACTACAACCAATCTTTTGCTTCTCCCACATTAATCCCCAAAAAAATCATCTCTCCAAGATGATTTTGAATCAAGGTCTCATGGTTGGCGGGATTTGGGAAACTTGGAAAGGGTTTTGTTGTCTTTGAATATCTGAAATGTTGAGAGAGAGATTGGGTTTTGTTGGATGATGAGGGAGAGGAAAGGGTAGAGGACTGGGAAGACTGAAGAGAGAGAGGAGCAAGTTGATCCCAAGTAGCGAGCAGCAGTTGCAGTCGCACCAACGTAGCAGCGGTTCCAGTTGTAGCAGCACCAACATCGCAGTAGCAGCAAAGCGTCGCACGGTGGAGGACGAGCTTCAAGGCCTACGGAGATGGTATGCGTCTCCAGTTTAAAATGATCGAAGCAGCACCGGCGGAAGGAGACGAGAACGACGCCGAAGGACAGGCATGGAGAAGCACGGGTTGGGCATGGAAAAGAGTGGCGCTGGTTTTATGGACCTGACCCACGGCCAAAACATCTCCCACCTTCAGCTTTATCTAGGCCAAGTCTCTCTCTTTCCCCTCCTTCCCACTTTTAGAGTCTTATAGATGTTGAATCTCACCGTTCCAGCCCTCTCGCTTCTTCCTCCCACCCCTCAGCAGTGGACAACAACAATGTCTTCAACGACGGAGGCCGCATTCTTAGTCATGACTTCTTTTAGTGGTTTTATTTAGCTTTTAGTAAGGTATGATGATATGATGATAATTGATATTTCCAGTTTTGGTGGTTCTATTTAGGTTTGAAATTAAAACCTTTTTCTTTTCCTGTTGTTTTTGGTGCGCAGGAGAATACCCCTTGGCCCCAAATCCCAAAGAAGCTCAACACTACTAAAATTAAGAGGGATTGAGTAAGATTATTTTGCCATGCTTTTGAATTGGTGTAATTACTTTGACTCTATTTCATATTTGATATTTTGAATTTGCAATTACATGATGATCATTGTGCTGAGATTATTAGTTAGTGCAGTCATCAAAAGACAGTTTGCACTTTACATTACTTATTTTAATTGCAGATGTTACACGACACATTTGTGTGTATTGTCTATATTTTTTTTTTTGTTGAAAAGGATTTTTACATGTGAACCAAGTATTTTCAATATTGAGAACCCTGTGATAATTATTCCAAGAACTTCTTAAGATGCTGGCTGGTGTATAAATGAACTATGTAATGGGATTAAACCCATAGAACACAATGTGCATGTTGTCAACTGAATAGGGGATTTTATTGTTTACAAGTAAGTACCTTAGGTAAATGGGCTTTTGTGGAGTCGTTTGCATTTTGATTTCTACAATTATGTTTTTAGTAATTTTATCTTCAATGATATTATGCATGCTGGCGGGACATTAATTCAGGTTTTGAATAGTTTTCCTAATATCATGTTACTCACAGCTTTAATGGTTCTTCACAATTATCCAACCTAGGCTATAAAAGTAAACTTTCTTTGATTCAGTAAGCAAGCAAATTGTTTTACTCTACTTAATCAGATAGCTAATTGCTTTGAACTTTCATTATGGGTGTGCACAACTAACTGTGTGAGTGCATTTACTCAAGCACTGAAGTATCCTGTTGAAAGTTAATCTCCAAAACTACAACTTGATAAATGGCTGGAAATTATATTACTTCTCTTTAAATGTATAGCGTATGTATCACTTTAAATATGAATGTAATGTAATTTTCTATGATTTAATGAACATGTCTATAGTTTCCTGAAAGTATTTTCATTTGTTGGTATACTACCAGGAGGTATCAAATGATGATAATGGCACTGAAGATAGTAATTTATGTTAGCTACAACCATTTACTTTTGTGGATGCCAATCAGAATCAAGATATTGCTCAGCTAGACCAAACGCCTCCTTGAAAACCCCAGAATGTGGAATATGCTTATAGCTATTCTGCAGATTTTGTTTTGGGTGACATCTCTCATATAGGGTTAGGGTTCTCCGCTCAGAATTCCAAAACTCCAACTGATGTTGGCACATCCTCCAAACAAATGCCAGCTTCAGTTTTAGATTCCTCATCCTTTGAGAATGATGTTGGTTTTGATGATGGTATTTACCATGAGTTAAATATTCAGACGACAGAAAACCTTTCATAAAAAACTCCTGCTGAGAGAAATTCTGGATTTCTGTTAATTGGAGGCCTTAAGTTATATACTGAGGACATCTCTGATGACGGAAGTGATGAAATTAATGATGAAGAGTTATCAGACCAGGAAAGCTCTGGATATTCTGAGATGGAAGAATTAGTTGAATCCTCTGAAAGTAGTGATTCCGATGACATCTGATTCTGATATTAATTCAAACATTGATGAAGAAGTTGCAGAAGATTATTTGGAAGGAGTTGGCGGCAGTGACAACATCCTGGATGCCAAATGGTTGCTTAAACCTGTTTTGAATGAATATGATGATGCTAGTTCTTCGAGTAGCTGCTATGATGAGGCTTTGCAGAAGATGGGTGGAATTGCCCTTCAAGAAGCCTCTAGGGAGTATGGAATGAAGAAGGCCAAACTATGGAAGAAAAGATCTGCACATCATGGGCCTGTAGATTTGGATGACATAATGCTGATAAAGGATGGTAGAAAGAAACATGTTCCTCGACTACCCTACTCTTGGCCTTCACATGCCCAAAAGAGTAAAGCTTCCAAGAGAATCCATGGTATCTCTTTTCTGCAGCATCTCTATCAAATTAGTTCTAAGCTTTTAATTTAAAGTAAATCTCTTCGATTCATTGCATTAAAATTCTACTTTTTGAACCTCCAAAACATTGGGTTTCTCAGTCAAATTGATGTACTCCCAAATCTCATTGCATTAGTATGTTGAATTACCTGTTCTTTTTAAATTACTGATTTGGATTTTGGAATATATGATGGAATTGTTGAATAACAAATTGGAATATATGATGCTTGAGCTATGAAATTTTATTAATGCTATGACAGATTACTTGGAGGTTGTTTTTCTTTGTTTGATTGTTTGTTTTTTATTTTATTTTAAAATGGCTAATTCAGTGGAATAGCTTTTAGTATGATGACATATTGATTTATTACAGCCATTATGTTTTGTTAATGCACATTCCTATAGGTGAGAAAAAAAAACTTCGTAAAGAAGGATTGCTGCCATGCGAAGAAGCCGAATGCTGTTACGTGGGGTTGATCTTGAGAAAGCCAATTCGGTATGAAATAAAAATTCAATTATTTTTAATGGTAATTCATATCTTTGTCTTTCAGACTTTCAGTGTGTTAACCAATTTTTTTCTTGTGGATTCTAGAAATTAGAACAGATTGTGTTGGAGGAAGTGGATATGTTCTCTTTCTAACATATGCATTCTCGGGATTGTGCACAGGTAACATACCTTTCCTGTTGGTTTCCTTACACTGGTCTGTCTAATGTGCGCCTTAAATTATATGGCTTAAAAGCATTGTTATTAAAATGAATACCAAGAACTACGGATCATTCTATCTTGTGTGACTTTCTTTTAGTGCTTAGTACATGTCAGCTGGGACTGGGATTTTAAATTAAAAGATTTGGGACTGTAAGAAAAATAATTAAGTCGTTCCACACTTGAATCATTATTATTGTTATTGCAGAATTCATTATAGTGACACAAGGAAGTTTGGAAATTTTGAGTAGTTTGGAGTTTGGAAGGGTAAAAATTGATGAATTCATGCTCTCCTGTTTGCCAGATGAAATGTGATTAATCTCCTCTTCATATTTTTTTACATGCTCAATTAATCAGCTGCAAATTATCAGTTTATGCATTCATAAGTCGGGATCATTGATTTTCATGTTATAATCTCTTATTACTGTTTAATGCTTTGTGTCCAAGTAAGCAATTATATATGTATCCCTTCAATAGACACTATGATGTCATGACATGAAAACTTTGGCATTGTTATATTCACTGTATTCATCAAAATTTTAAAAGGGATATTATTGTATTCTCCACTTTTCTATAAAATTTGTACACTGATTTCTTTCAATGGAGACATGGAGGTGTGATATTCATACTATCCTAATAGTATTTAATTACTATTTAACACATTAAGAGTAACATAAATAAATAAAAAGTGGGATTAGGAAGAACTATGAATAAAAAATGTGTTAGAGTTGTTGCAGTTAGCTAACATGAATGGTTAGTTATGAGTTATTTTAGTTGTGTTGATTGAAGTATTCAGGGAGAGTTGTGCCGCTCATGCAAGAGGTATGTTAATTTTAGTAGAAAATCTAATACATTAGTAGTTATTATGCTATGTAATCAATAATTCTATTTTCAGTTTTTTCTCTATTGGTAAAAAAGAATAAAAGAAGAAGAAAGAACAGAAGGTAGAATTTGTCTTTGGGGAACACAACCTGAAATTGTGGAAAGTGGGAACAAAATAAAGTTTTATTTAGAAGTGGCTCTGATATGTATTATAAGTATGATTTCTAAACTTCTTATATTGGTTTGTTTATGTTCATAATATAATGAGACTAATGAGTGCCTTGCAAGAAATGGAGAATGTTGGTAGGATGAAAAGGCCAACATAAGTTTTTGCAAGGTAAGAAATTTTCACCTCTTTTTTTTTTTATCTTCAAAGATTATTCATGTATAAGTAAATATAATTGTCCCTGTGTGTGCGTGGTGCTTAAATCATGATTTGTTGGCAGATTACTTTCCTAAATTTTTTGCAGAGTAGGCTTTTAGTACTAGACTTTTATATATTCATTCATTTATCCATTCATTCATAGACTTCAAATTCTAATTCTCCTTTGGCAAAGGAGGGAGTGTAATTGAAACAGGTGTTACTACTTCTTAGTGCCATTAACTCTAATCCATTAGCGTTCCAATATGAAAGGCATGCAAGAGATACACCACATTAGGCATTCATAAGTGAAAACCTTTGATGATTTTGTGATTAAGTTTTTTATTTAAAAAACAATTAGCATGTTTAATCACTTAATTTATTTAAACAATTCAACTATAGGTAACCTGAGAAATCAATAGTCATAGACTTTTGCAATTTGTCTTTAGTTTTTATGTTTTAACTTGTGATTAAGGCAATTTTATTTTACATTTTAATGTGAAATGATTCTTTTGAGTGATGTTAAGAAATAAGTGTAAGTGTTGAAATTTATAAAATCTGAAGTAGAAGAAAGACAAGATTTCAACCTATGGCTATTTTTTTTTCTCAGTTTATTACTTAACTTTTATTGAAGGAATGAAGGCAATCAAGAAAGAAAGAAGAGTTAGATGCCATTTGCATAATCAAGAAAGAAGTACTTCATTAGAGAGAAAGAATAAAAGAATATCCTTTTAATCATAGAGTAAGTTTCTTTAAGCCATTTTGTATGTATCTTCTTGCTTTGTTCTTTTTCATTTTAATTAAGTTTCAAAAAATTGAGTAAAACCGATAATTCTTTGAATGTCCGTATCTTCTTACTCATTCTTCATATTTTCTTTGATGAAACTTTATAAAAAATAAATTAAAAAAATAAAATATATTAAATGTGTTCAAATGGAGTTGAAAATAGTTGTTTGATTAGCAAGAAAAGTTGAAGTTGGAAAAAAATATTGGTTTGATGAAAAGAACTCATTCTCCTTTGTTTTTTCATTTCTAAGCAATTATTTGGTTGTGAAGGGATTTATGACGGGACTACCAAACTCGAATGAGAAAGAAGGGAAGAAGAGAGACATAAAACAACAAGGGAGGATTCTAAGAAGGAAATGTAGCAGAAGTGAAAACGAAAACGAAAACGCTCATGTAAATATGACAAATTTCCTTTTCCATTTACTAATTTTTTGTAATATTAATTTTCATATGAATGTGACATTTTATTGACGGAGTAAACAAGTGACATAAGTACTTAGTATAATAGTCAAAGTTGTGATTGTCTAATTTTTACGTAAAAGTGCACACATGTGGATCATTTACAAATATATTTTATAATATTTTATGAAGTATTTGTTTTTTAAGCATGAGTTTTTAAAATCCAAATATGTAAATATATATTTTGGAATCATTAACAACAAAATGCATTAGTGATAATTATGATTTAAAAGTTATAATAAAATAATTTAAAAATAAAATATAATATTATTAACATTTTTAAAAATTGAGTTTTGACATTTAAATTTGAACCAATTTAATTAATTCATTGGTTAATCGCAATTAACCAATGAAATAAATTAAATCGGTTCAAGTTTAGGGTTTAGGGGGATCCAATCCGATACCCAGAAACTTGATAATAATATATAACCAGTATAAAAAACTACAATCTATGTATTATCATATTTTTTTATATAAAGTTTTGACTCTTCTTAATGAAAATCATAATATCATATAATAAGTCAAACAAATTTTACTAAAATAGAACAAGCCTAAAAGTTGAGATAAATAATAGTTATGTAATTATAATCAAATAAAAATTCTAGACGAAAAAATCAATTCAAATCTATGTTGTCAAATTTTAATAAGTAAATACTAAAATTTTAAAATCCAAATTATATCACATAAAATTCATCTCGGGCCTGACTGCTAGTTTGAGTTGTGTAGCAGGGTCTTCCTCACATCCTTGGTTCATCGGCCTCGCTCACTGGCCTCACTGGAACCACCGCGCCACCGACGCTCTCTTTCTATCTCTCTCTAACACTCACTCACTCACTCATTCTCGCACACAAGCACACACACCATAGCATCACTGCCACCGAAGCCCATAACCACCAACACCACCAAAGTCCATAACCACTACCCACACCACTGTCAGCATCTCCAGCGAGTCACCCATAACCACCATCCAACACCACGGACGCCCATAACCACCACTGCACTCTTGTCAAAGCTCGCAGTTGACGGTCGCCGCCCCTTTGACTACCACAAGCTCACTATGAAGTTCGACAAGGATATCATGGCCATCGGCCCTTCAATTCAATTATGTGAGAACTCTTGATTTTGAAAATTAGGTTATTAAATTAGGTGATTTTTGTTTATGTTTTAATTTGACTTTTTGAATATTGCCTTTGTGAGTTTGAAATATAAAAAAGAAAGGAATCAAAACAAAGAAAAAGGAAGATGGCTCTGATTGGGATGCTTTTTCGAGGGAAGGGGAAGGGGAAGGCGAAAAGGAAAGGAGTTTTGTGTATATTAAGGGGTTATTTTAGTAACTTTATCCTTTTAGTCTATACATTTATTCACTCTTATACATTTTACTCCAAACACAATATTCCTTATATCAGAACCCAACTTCTTGTGGAGTCTGACACTCTTGTTGGGAGCAATGTCTTACGCTGCTTAATTCTACAAAACCTGCAACTTGAACAAATGAAGTACCTTTAAGATCGACACAGCCAGAAGCTATTAACAAAAGAATTCCGGAAAATGCCTCCAAAGAAGAAGAAGAACAATGCTTCATCATCTTCTTCTTCTACTTCAAAGAAGCATAACCCTCAACCTTCCAAGTTTGGCATCCAGCACTTCTTCGATCGCCACACACAGAACAACGCTCTCCTTGCCTCCCAAAAGCTCCAAACCAACAATGCTTCCAACTCTGCTGCTAAACCAGTTTCTAATCCTCTCCCGGCCCAAAGGAGTGACCTGAGTTCCAGCACCGCTGTGCAGGTGACTCCCCAACTGTCGCCGCGAAAACCTAGCAATGGCAAGAGTAATACCAGTTATAATGGTAACGATGATAATAGAAGTAACAATGGACTGTCCCAGAATACTCCTACGGAGAATTCGGTGGTGACGTTTGTGAATGAGATGGAAGATAGCACGTTTGAGGTGTCCCCAGAGATTTCTAAAGCTATGCCACTTAAACGCTTCAAATTCTCACCTGGAATGGTAATTACATTTACTCTTTGGTTTGGTTAAATTACTCTTTCAATGTTTAAATTGGTTCAATTTTCAATGTTTAAAATTACTATCAATTTGGATGAGTATTTACTAGTCAATGCTTAAACTTAGTCCTTTTAGGAGTTTTCTAGCACAAGTTACGTTGGTTTACTTTTCCTGGTCCTGTGCTTTCGAAAAAATCATTAAGTGCAGTATCTTGACCAAGTTTTAGTGTGTTTTGGTTCCGCCTATTCCAAATATTAATATCTTTGTGTTTTGCAACTGCCTGTTATGTTCCATTACCTTAGTTGAATATGGTTCTTTATGCATTATGTTATGTGTTTGTTCTTCCTTCCTTCCTGCGTGTTGAAATTTCCACAATATGTTGTGAGGATAGTTTATAAAGCAGACTCAAGATTATGGGGTTGATGAGGTCACATGGAAGATATCTCCAGTCAATGAAAGACTCCAAGCTGTTTCTAAACATGTGCCAAATGTTATTAAAGAGTTGGCTGACTCTTCGAGACTCAACTTGTTGCCATTTCGTAGCTGTTCAGAAGATAAGGCATGTCTATGAGAAGCACTTTTTTTTTTTTTTTTTTTCCTAATTATTATTATTATTATTTTTAATTTGATACTAGGTGAGGTTGTGTCATAACAATGTAGTTTGCAGACTTTTCTGGATAAAGAGGACAAGGTTGACGAATTGCTTACTTCACCAACTCCCAAGGCTTCTGCAAAAGTCCTACCTTCAATGAGTAAATTAGGCATGAAAAGGATAAACCCAGAACAAAGTGTGGATTTTGACACCAATCCAACTACTCTGAGCTACTCTGGATTAGCTAGCGGACAGAGTCCCTTCAGGACTCCACCATCTTTGTCTCATTGCCCGGATAAGGTGATTTATCGTTGTTTATTGGTCCTTAGGACTTGATAAATCTTTCATGAGGTTTCCACTATTTGTCTTGTAGAAAAAACATTGTCCCTCTTTAATTTTCATTTTCATTGATTGAGTTGATTTCCCAACTTTCTCAAATTGTTGCCTATTTGTATCTTAGGGTGCGTTTGGGAAAGAGACTGAGACTGAGAGACTAAGACTGGGGGACTGAGACTGAGAGACTGAGACTGAAATAGATTTGTGTATTGTATTTGGTTTAAAATTAATTAGATATAGAGACTGGAAGATAGAGATTAAGGGTACTGAAATTATGATGTTGATTGAGGGTATTTGAGTAAAAAAATATTATTAAAGTTTCAGTCTCAGTCCCCAGTCTCCCAGTCCCTCCAATTTGGAGGTACTGAAAATACTGGAATTCTAGGGACTGAGACTGAAATTTTAGTTCCAGTCTTTGTCCAACAAACACAATACTGAGTCTCAGTCTCCCAGTCTCAGTCCCAGTATTCAGAACCAAACGCATCCTTATATATCAAAGGATGAGTTTGAATACCTTTCTTTTCTTTATTTCATATTGCTTGTGTAGATGCATCCTGTTAATGATATTCAATGCACTGTACCTTCTGATCAACTTTATCTCAGACAGCACAAAAAGGTACGATTCTCTGTTTGACTTTGTGATAGATATTCTTTCAGATCCAGCTCAACCACTGATTGTTCCACTTCAATTATTGCCACTTCTAACAGCTAACTTGCAATATACTACACCTTTGCAATTCTTTGTTTTTAGTTTTTTGTTTTTTGATGAAACAGACAAATTTAAACAGTTGGTTGGGGAAGGACAGGAAACTTAGTAAACTTTGAATTATAATGGATTTAACATGAATGAAACTTAAGTTAATGGATGCCTTCTCAAATGTGACACATCCAAACCATATCCTACCTGGAGGGTAATAATTGGAATATCGAACAATGGAGCATGACTCATAAATATCTGGAATCAATTACTTTGTCATGTATGTGTATATGATGTGTAGGTTTTAACTTGTCATAATTTAATCAATCTTTTTGTGCCTCTACTCTCCAATTGTACAGAAAAAATTACTGCGTATATAATCACTGAATAAAAGGAAGTTAAACTCAGAACCATAGCGACACCATTTTTCTTATTTGATATAGGATGCTTGGTGACTTATCATGGAGGATTATGGGAGGAAGACACGTATATTGATATGAATTTTTTTTCACTGTAGACTTTGCTTGAACTGTTAGATCAAGTTGAAGATGCCATTGCTGTTGATGATGCTATTGTTTGTAACAATGGAACTGATTCTTTAAAATCTTGTGACGACATTGCTGATGAGATCCCTGTTAGAGCCGACCATGCTGTAGAAAGGACAAGATCACTTATATCTAAACAGGAGGTGGTTGCTGTTTCTAGTTCTAATTATTTGGTTTTGCAGGTATGCTAATGGCATCGTATTCTGTTTGTTAACTAGTTTTCTGGTTGAAACATCATGAATTCTCATGGGCTTCCTTGTATTACTTTCTACTTTAGGTGTCTGAAAATTGTAGGTCTGCTGATTCATCTGCTGCTGATGCTCGATCCCCATACAAGGTGTAGTAAGGCTTATTTTGGCAATTACTTATGGATTTTAAACATCACACTAATATTTTAGTTGATTCACTGCTGTTCAGGTGCTTCGTATACTAAATGAGCAAACTGGAGAAGAGCGGACTGTAAACTTGAGGGATGAGTGGTAAGCTGGTGTGGTTTTCCTGAACTTATATCATTGTGTATGTCTCATTTTTGTAATTTCAACCTTTTAGTATTTGGAATGTTACTGTATTGTTCAAAGAGAAGCTGTCGGTTAATTATAGTTTTGTTATTTGTTTGAGTTATTGAGTATAGCTATTATACATACAGAGGTTTAGCACGTGCATTGTGCTAAAAAAACTCCAATTGTTTGATTTACTACTATAAGAAAATAAATTACTACTCCACCTCGTTAAATCTTACGCCTTTTTAGTTATTTTACTTGATATACGTGATGGAGTTCTATTGAAAAATTTTGGGGTTAGTATATACATAAAATTGGTTAAGGCTGTATTTGGTCCTCAAGTTTTCACCCGATAATGAAGATGGTACCTGCGTTATAAATTTAGACATACTTAGTTTGGTCTGAGTTTTATAACCATTATTCAAGTCGGTTATTGCGTCACCAATCTAATTAACAAGATACTTAGCACTAAAGTTGTGAGACTCAATTTGGTCCCACAATGGACTAAATTGAACCATCCACATCTATAAGTTTAGTCCACTTTGAGACCATGTCCCTTAACAAACTAAACTGAGTTTGTCACCTTTAGTGTCACTTGAGTTAGTTGTTAAACTGCCACACTGGCAATTAACTGCACACATAAGCCTTTTGTTGAGTAGATTGGTCACAGAAGGATCAACTTGATTCATATTTATATAACTCAAGGGACCAAATTGATCATTGGATAAAAACTTAGACACCAAAAGCCTTATCTCACTGAAAATTGTATTAATCTCTCTTCTTTTTTCTTTCCCCCTTTGTTTATGTTCTTATTCCTATATAATATATCCTCCTCAATCCCTACCCTACTTTTTGGAACTAATGTTATACTATATTCCCTACCTTCACT
Source organism: Stylosanthes scabra (assembly GCA_036250425.1). Taxonomy (NCBI): domain Eukaryota; kingdom Viridiplantae; phylum Streptophyta; class Magnoliopsida; order Fabales; family Fabaceae; genus Stylosanthes; species Stylosanthes scabra. The sequence continues at coordinate 17,174 of JASCZI010242045.1, read as the reverse complement.
TGTACTGGTACAACTCATGCTCATATCTGTGAAACTTAAAGAGTACCATTTAGTTAAAGTGCTGCTAGGCACTATGAACCTCCATTCCCCAATAACTAGGTTTTCTCTATATATCTTTTGTGTCTCTAGTTCAGTTATTTACTTTGGTTATGGTTAAACACATAACTGAGTTCTTCTACGAGAATAGTCACAAGTTTTAGTTCACAGTTTTACAGTTGTTCTGGCTGCAAATTATTCTTCATCAAATTACTATATTTCTTTCTTCATGATCTCAGGTTTTCCAGTGTAATTGCTCCTGGAGATACTGTAAACATAATTGGTCAATTTAATGAAGGAAGAAGTTGTGATATAAACCATGATAATAATATCTTGATTGTGCACCCAGACATTCTGCTGTCTGGAACAAGGGTAATTATTTTTTGATTTTCTCTACAATATTACACATTTTAATGAGACTAGAATCTTCCTCCTTAATTCACTATGTCATATTAGTATTTAGTCAAAATTTATTTGTTGTAATAAGTGTCTCACCATCTCTAATTAATCATATTATCAGATTTTTCTTCATAATATGAAATTATGTATCCTCATATTCTGGACCTACAGTGAATTGTAGTGGATTTATATGATAATCATTAGTCAGTGATGTGGTTATGGTATACTTAATGACTTTGTTTAGTTTGCTAGTCATTGGTTAGTTCTTAGTACGAAATGGAATAGTTTGTAAGATTAATTTCTTTATACTTTTTCAAGCACAGGAGCAGGATTTGTTTTTAACTGTACCTGGTGACTCTGGGTTTATCGCCATTTTTAAAGAGAGTAAAGGATGTCCTGGTGACTCATTATTCACCTTATAGTCTCTCTTTCCTACTCTAATAATATATATATATTTTTTTTCTATAAAAAGCTTTGTAGTTGGTGGTTGAAGCAGATATTTCTGCTGCTGTTCATTTAATCTTAAAAAATTCTATCAATTTATTTCATATTCAATTTTTTTATTTTTTTATTTTTATCCTATGGCGTATTTAGACTAGGAAGATTGATTGCCTTGAATGGCTCTGAACTAAGGAACTAAAGCCCTGTTAGTTTTAATTATCTGTGGTGACTCTATTTTATATATTTGTGTGTTTGCTCATATCTGAGTTTATTGCTAATAAAAAAAGGTACCTTTCAGGTTGCTGGCAGTTTTGGTTGCCCTAGGAGAACTGTCTTAGATGAGAGGCTAAAAGGCAATGAGTACTCTACTGCAGCATTGACTGGAACCTTGCTTCACCAAATTTTTCAGGTCTCTAAAATTTATACTTTATCCTAGATATTAATATGTTTTCTTATCCTAATGATTAAATTATAAAGATTCTGGTTCATTTTTTTCTTCTTCACATTTATATTGCTTTCTTTGGTTGATGCTGTTTTGTTCCTTGGTGTAGGCTGGGCTTACAGAAGACAATCCATCTATTGACTTCTTGGAAGGTTACGCAGAAGTGGTATTACTTAGGAACATTGAGAGTCTGTATGCTTGTGGAGGTGTGAATATGTAGTATTGTGTCTATATATGTATGACATATTATATTATTCACTTCATTTTAAGTGTGGAATTTATCAGAAGGAAATTTTCTTTGGTGTAATTATTGAGATCTGCCACTGGAATACTTCATGGGGAGTATTAATTTCTCTGTATTTGAACATTGCAGTAAATGAAAGTGATGTTTGGAAAACCTTGATTAATGCTGTCCCGAGAATACTGAGTTGGATTTTACGGTTCACAAATAAGGAGGTATGTCAAAAGATTGAGTGCTTTCTTTTGAAACTTTCTGCTGCCAAAGGTTACTGATTTAGTTTTGGCTATATTCGATGTTAGAGAATGGTGATTTATTCTATGATGATCAAAGGAGGTAGAAGCTAGAACAGAAGTTTTAAGATATTTTAAAACTGGATTCCCCAAGATGTATTTCGAAAATAAGGTTCATATTGAAAATCTCATTTCGTTTTGTATAATTGATGGATAACAATTAAGTACTTACTACTTAGCCTAAATATGTGTAGCTGTTGTAACTCAAGTAAAATGTGTGTCAATATAATTGGTTGGATACTATGGCAGAGTATTGACAGAATATTTGCTCATTCAAATATGCAAATTCTGTGGGATTGTGCATATGTAGTTTATGTAAGCAAAAAATTCAGTGTGATTTGCAGCTGTAATTTTGTAATTATATCCTACATTAGGTTAGCCCAGCTGATGTTAGCATCTGAAATTAGAAA
>JASCZI010242045.1:0-12055 GCA_036250425.1 Stylosanthes scabra | reverse complement strand
CCCCCCCTTTAGCTTTTTCTCTTTTCTGTTAATGAATTGGGAGGTGACTGCAATAGTGAAGAACATATATATATATAATAGTTCATAAAAATCAAGCTCTTTGAAATTTCTTCAGTTCTGGTTTTCCCGAAACGCTGCCTACAGCTTGATATGTATAAGTTTATGTCACTAAGATGTGTTATGCTAACATCTTTGTTGTTTGTGTGTTGTAACATTTTGCCAAATTAAATAATTTAAATTCAGAACCAATAAGATATGTTGCTTGAATTTCTGATTGCATGTTCCTTGTCACCGAGTTATTTCATTTAATGGAATTTTAACTGACGGAAGTCATAATGAAGGTGGATTATTGTTTTGCACCAGGAAATGGACTTTTTTAATATTGCTTTAATTAAGAGTTGAGTTGTGCAATTTCAATGCTTATTCTCTCTCTCAATTTGCCTTCTTCATTTTAGATATTGAGTAATGAGTATAGCGGGCAAACTGTTGCAAAAGGGGTGATCTCAGATATTAGCCAGATTCATGTATCTGTAAGTGCTAGTGTTATAATAATTGCTCCTCTTTTATTATAGTTATCTACTTTTGACCAAAAAATGATATGACACTGTTAGGGGCTTGGGTATTATGGGGTGCTCAAGTCCCACATCGGGTAGTATGGGATACTTGATGGTGTATTTAAGGAGAGAGGTTCTTCCCCCTTAATAGCTAGCTTTTAAGGTGTGGTTCCCACTTTCCTTAGATACTTAACAGACACTTGATCAGTCTGCCTTTGCAACAAATATAGCTGAAGACAATGTATCATAATCCTTGGTTAGGCTGTCTTGTTTTAATGATATGATTAATTACATGTAAGTATTTACTTCTTAAAATTTGTAGGTTTCCTTTTCAAAACGCTTACGAATTCCAGGAAGATGCTCCACTATACATGATCTCCTTCAACAGGTTTGGAGAATTGACAAGGATGAATTTGCGACTTCATTTGCAATTATGAGGTGCTTGTCTGACTACCGATTTTTTCAACTTTAAATTTGCATGTTGTTTGCTGGTGTTCAAAGTTGTATGATTACTTGCTAGCATTTTCCCTGAAGGTTTAATCTTGGGCAACTTTTTCTACAAAATGATCGGAGTACTCATCTGCGGAGGATGATTGTTGACCTTGAGGTTAGTTATTTGCTGCTTCTACATGACGTTCCCCTCCTTGCCTTCTGCCCAGGCGACGGACGCACACTCAGTGCACACACATATACACACACACACACCAGACACCAACGCTCCCAACAAAGCAACCTCAATGTTACGATCTATGCTAATGGCTTGCCTTTTTCTCTGTTCCTGATGGCAATGCTGGATATAGGCTCCTAGATTTGACTGTGAATCTATAGTCAGCCAGGACCCCGCAATATCATATGTACGGTCAAAGAAATCTTTGAATGATGACCAATGTAAAGCAATTCTCAAGGTTTGCAACGAAGCCCTCAAATTTTTAAGTTCATTTTCCTGTTTAGCTGCTTATCTTTTTCATGGGTTGAATAATCTTTCTTGTGCCTCTCCTTTGTTTCTGATTGTCAGATACTTGCAGCAAAAGATTATGCGCTTATATTAGGAATGCCTGGAACAGGGAAGACTTCTACCTTGGTTCATGCTGTGAAAGCCTTGTTGGAAAGGGGCTCTTCCATTTTGCTGACAGCCTATACAAACTCTGCGGTTGATAATTTACTCATGAAATTAAAAGCACAGGTATTTTATTAAAAAAAAAAAGACCTAATATGGCACATGCAAAGGGCCATAAACGATATAATTGTTGGCAAAGTACGAAAGTAGGATAAAATTGAACAACGAATTTCATAGTTTGACTATTTGGCCAAAAATGTTTCAAAAGGAGCATGGGTAACCTAAATGCAGCCATTGACTCTCTTTTTTATTTTTCAGTCTGGGTGGTTGTATTTACTTTGTATGTTATACTAAGCACACAACAAATACATTCAAGAGTAAAGAATGTATGTGTAAGCATTTTTCTTTTTTATTTTACATCATAATAGCTTCCACCATGTATTTTGTTTCATCCATTCTCTGTTGGGTGTGAGAGCTCATGATATTGCTAGCTAAATCTTTAGAAATAATTGATGCATGCCTCTCAATTATTGGATTGGCTATAATATACAACATTTCCTTGAATTGTTAACCTTATGATGTCGTTTGATACAAATGGATTTAGGATGTTGATTTTGTTCGCATTGGAAGACCAGAAGCAGTGCATGAGGTGGTCAGAGGACACTGCCTTTCAGGTTTGCCAATATATTCCTAATTTTTCTCATTTCAACTTCTCATTTTGTGTAACATCTTATGTAGTATATTTCCATCTCAGCAACAAATATACGAAATGTTGAAGATATCAAAATAAGGTTAGGTCAAGTCAGAGTTGTTGCAGTTACTTGTCTTGGCATTTCCAGTCCCTTGCTTGCTAACATGAGATTCGATGTTTGCATTATGGATGAAGCTGGACAGACAACCCTACCAGTATGTTTCTTAATCCTTTCATCATGATTCTCATTATTGACATATATGCAGATTAGCAGATATATGAAAGTATGACTAAAATACAAACGATGCTGTACAACTTTGCTGTTGTCATGTTTTGCATGTAGTTTCCAAGGGATTTTGTATTTTGTTTCCTTGAGAAATTTTGAGAAAGGTAACTCAGAAAGCATTACTCACAAAAACCTTGAAGTCCCAAGGACTGAACAGGCCAAACTAGGTGAAAACCATGCTGCAGTGTTCCTCCTAGATGATGCAGAAACTTTTTTTGACAGTCTTGTAGTGTAATACGAGAGTATAACCATGAATTGACAAGCTTTATTCATACTAAAGAAGATTTCTGGCCTCGTAGCAGTAGCATATTGTAGAGCTCCTACAGCTGAGCTATGAAGTGTGTTCATAGAGTCACTCTCATGTTTGGGAATAAGGAATTTGTTGGGCGATACTCAGCCTGCCGAAGAAATTAGGTTTTGCGGAGTTACCATCTCTTGGAACAACCTCAGTTCTTCCAGGACTCTCCAACGACCACTCCTAACTTACGTAGAAAAAATTATAAGAAACATCTACCCTTTGAAAGTGAAGCCTCAAAAAGTTCACACCTCGTTACATTTTTCTTGCTTTCCATTTTATGTTTCGATAAAAGAACGAGTTTCGCAGTTTCCAGCAACATGCGAGAAATAAAATTACCAGAGGTCCCACATCAAGTAACACACATGTTCAAATTTTCATGACGGCCCCAGACTTTGCCTATTGTTCTTGCATTGGCACGAGCTAAGAAAATGAACAAGTATTGTGCATGAAAGTTATATTGCGAATATTTCCGTTTCAGGTGTCCTTGGGCCCTCTAACATTTGCTTCGATGTTTGTACTTGTTGGGGATCATTATCAATTGCCTCCACTTGTCCAGGTAGGTGTTTACTCATGGTTCTTGTGTATTACTCATACTAGTGGAAAATCTGTTTGGAAACTAATACCTGATTTTTCTCAGAGCACAGAGGCCCAAGAGAATGGCATGGGCATAAGTTTGTTTTGTAGGCTCTCTGAAACACATCCAGAGGCAATTGCAGAATTACGGAGCCAGGTATGCTTTAAACACTCATCACTTCAGATCACAAAGTTCATTTTTGTTCAGTTTCCATTCTCTGTCTACATCACGTGCTATTTTTAAATATATGCAGTATCGGATGCGTCAAGGCATTATGGACCTGTCAAATGCCTTGATATATGGTGACAGGTTGAGGTGTGGTTCATCTGAAATAGCTAATGCAACACTTGGGTTTTCTAATTTAAAATGTGGCCTACCTTGGCTAGAAGATGTAAGGCTTTTTAATTTCCACAATTTCGTTGTCTTAATTGTTTAGGTTTTATTGCAGTAGTTTGTCATTTTATCCTACTGGACCTTGATGTTAAGTGACATTCAGATCTTGTTGGTAGAGAAAATATGTGGCCTGTGCCAGCAAGCCAGAAACATTTTACACGGTTCAATTGCTCTAAAATATCTTGATAATCTTGTTTCACATTTGATATCAAATCTACTGTCTTGTATATGAATGATAAAGGTTTCAGATTTAATAAATGGTCATTTAAATGAATGAATTTGATTGGATAAGACAGTATAAAAATTTAGTTGTGATTTAATTTCTAAAGATTGTTGTGTAAAAGAAAGCTATATAGATTCCCTTTTCCCAGTCATGTATCATCCATCACATCAGCAATATTAACCTTTTTCAAACCCACTATAAGTAGTCATCTAAATGAATCAATATTCTCTGTTTGTGTTTCTATTAAATAAAGGTCTCATGAGTTTGTATACCTGTGCAGGTTTTAAATCCTTCCAGGCCAGTGATTTTTATTGATACTGGTTTGTAAATATCATTTTTCTTTTTCATCCTTTATTCTCAAATTCACCGCATTAAATCTAAATAGATCTATATTTTTTTCCTTAGACATGTTACCTGCTTTGGAAGTAAGAGATCAGAAGACTGTCAATAACCCAGTTGAAGCTCAAATAATTGCCAAGGTATGTCTTTTTCTCCATGATACAGTGAGTGCAAAATCTTGTTGTTTTGAGGAGATTTAATGATTCTTGATACACAACAGTTGAGTGGCAACATATGCAATGTGAATTCTAAAATTTTCTCATTCACTTTATGATGCAAGGTTGCAATGGAATTGGTTAAAAATGGAGTCATAGGAGAGCAGATTGGTGTTATTACCCCTTATAATTCACAGGCAAACCTCATCCGGAAAGCAGCTTCCGACACTTCGATGGAGATACATACTATTGACAAATATCAGGTAATATGAACAAAATATTAGCAATTCTTCTTTTGGTCTTGTGAGCTGCATAAGCATAACAAAAGTTTTACAGGGTTAAGCCTCTGATTCAATAGTTTACTGCTTTAAAATTCCACTTTTGTTTAGGCATATATCATTTTGATATTTATCTTCATGTATTGGTCATTTGTTTATCCAGGGTAGAGATAAGGATTGCATATTAGTATCTTTTGTAAGATCTAGTGAAAACCCAATGAACCTTGCTGCTTCTCTGCTTGGAGACTGGCATAGGATAAATGTCGCTCTCACTCGCGCCAGAGTAAGTTCAATGTCCTCCAATGCTTATATATCTTTTCAATTGACATTTTTCACCATCTGCTATATTATATACATATAAATTATAGTATTATTATAGTAAAAATAGCATCTATGTAACCAAACCTAGTATCAATCTCATAATTTCTCACAGTAAATTCTTTAGTTATATATATACAACTATGCAAGGTAACGAATAAAAATTCAGCCAATATCAGCCAACAACTTAAATTGGATGTTCTATTTATTTAGGTTTCGGATGTTCTGTTTCTAAAAAATACAAAGTTGGCTTATTGTTGGTTACTTTAGGTTTCGGATGTTCTATGACTTTTATTGTGGATGTTCTATAAACAGTGGTTATGGATGTTCTATTTTTTGTTGGTTGATTAGTTGGTTAAAAAAATTTTGATTACCTATACTTTCACATAAACCTATTATAAAGATGTTGGTTCATATCAAATCTCTAAATTCTAATATTGTATGTTCTATTTGTTGAGTAAATTTCATTTTATAAAGTTATAATAATTATATAAAAAGAGACCCAAGTAGTGCTAGTGCTAGAGTTGATGATGTCATTTCAACACTAATCTTAGAATTTGGATAAGTATTTAGAAGGTGTATGAAAAAATTGGAGCGAAATCCAATTACTAGACCTCTTTTCATTCTTTGAAAAAAAATTCTGTCATTCACAAAAATGTTTCACTTGGCATAACATTACCAAATTTTATTCATGAAAAGTTACTCATTTTTTTAATTATTCTTGAAAAATATCTGATCAAAATCCTATATCTATACCATTTTTTGAGAATATATATTATTATTTTATTTTTATCATGTTTTTAAATTTTTAAGAGTTTTAATTTTCATTTCTTTCTATTAGGACTATTTTTGCTAGCAATATTTTCGGCTAGCATTTTGGTCGTTTATCCAAAATGCATATATATATATATATATATAACCAACTTGGGTTGGTCTAGTGGTTAGCTCATTAGTCCAAGTGTCGGGGTTCGAATCCCGCCTTGTGCATGCAGCAACCCATTGGACAGCGGGCAGCAAACCCTTAAATGGAGCTCAGATTCGCGAAAGATCGGCTTGTCGGGTCGGGAGATATATATATATATATATATATATATATATATTGCATAACTTTAAGCTATCGTAATATTTCTTGGTCTGAGAATTTATTTCATAATCAAAGTCACGCTGCTTAATTCGTGTTTGGCATGACATATTTCTAATTACACTCTCCGGACCTCTTATCTCCTTTTCTCTTAAAAACTGTTTGGTGTGGCATTATTGTCATTTTGGAGCATTTGCAATTGAGTTTCTCTAACAATTATTAAAGCCATCGGTTTCTTCATTTGCGCAAAACTTTAATTACTTGTTATTAAGATCATTATAACCAATGATATATGTTTTGTGCTTGTAGAAAAAGTTGATCATGGTGGGGTCTCGTAGAACTCTTTCAAAGGTTCCGCTACTGAAGCTTCTCATTAAGAATGTGGAGGAACAATGTGGAATTATAAGCGTTTCTAAGAAGGATATCGTTCCAAAAGGTCAGCTCCGAAGATGTTCTGAAATGGGTTGAACCAAGAACATTTCCCCTCTCATTGGAGGGAAGTTTTGTGAGAATGGAATGTAAATATGCATTCATTTTGTAACTTCTCTACCTGTTTTACATGTGTTTTTTAACAGAAAAAAATGGTTTATGCAATTTTGGTTCAGGATAGTGATTGTGTAACGTCTTCCTTTTCATTATTGTAAGATCTCCCAGGTCTATCATGTAAAGGCTACAATTTCTGCGTTCATTGTTGTTATTGAGACAATAATAAAGATATGAATATAAATCCGATAAAAACATGTTAAAATTATTTTGATTCGGTTCCTAGATAAGGAAATCACGAGAGGGGAAATCACCTCAGTTCGTGTTTATACTTCACCTATTAAAAATAACTTTACATCAGTTTTTTCATAAATAGAAATTCAAAACTTTCCCGTTTGATAGGAGAGATTAATTTTGGTCTCCTATTTATTTAATTAATCAAAATAAAAATAATGATATAATTATAAATTATTTTTTATAATATTATTAAAGTTTGTAAACTAAAAATAAGGCACTATTATAAAATAATTAATATAAAATAATTAATATACGAGAAAAAATTAATAACTTTACAGATAACAACAATAACACATAATATATAATTTAAGTTTTAACTAATTTGTAACATTACTTAATAACATAAAATATAGTTAAACTCTATCATTAATGATGTACATTGTGAAATTGTTATACGTGTTCTATCAAATTCTCTTTTAATTGTTGATGCTTCTGCTTATTTTAAACTTGGGCATTTCTTTTAATAAATTGATGGTATGGTGCAAAGTATTATTCTCCCAATTAAGGTGATAAGTAATTTTCAATGTTCATATATTCTAGGCCTTAGCAAAATTTTCTGGATAAATGTCTCTTTCATCGTTAACAATTATATTGTGCAATATTTTACATGTTATCGTTATGTTTGCAAGCTTCTTTTTCGAAAGTGTGCTGGAGCACATATAATTGCAAAGCGTGCTTGCAACACTTCAAATGCTCACTCCACATCTTTTCTTTGCCCTTCTTGGTATTATGCAAATAACTTGTGCTTCTCCTCTTGTGGCATTGATATTTGATTTGACAAATATGGTTCATTCAGGATAAATATCATCAGCTAAATAGAATCTCATAGTATAATTATTACCATTAATAGTGTAATTTACCTCTGAAGCACGATCATTTAGAATACTATTGAACACTGGTGAGCGATCTAATAGGTTTATATCAATACTTGAACTGGAAACTTCAAAGAATGCATGTCATATCCAAAGGTCTGAAGATGCTACAACCTCAAGCAATATAGTTGAAAACCCACGCGGCCATGCCTTTGGACAACGCTTGCAATCGATGCTACCAAACATGCTAGGAAAGCCATGAGTCTCTGTAATTTGTAGCAAGCGGTGTACATAATTTGAATTTGGTTTTCGCATGTATTCATCCTTGAACGCTAAGATAATACATTCTACAAATTTTTCCAAACACTCAAGGTAACTCTCACATATGCGTATATAATCATCAACAACACCAACTGCATATGCTAACATCCGCATCGTAAAAGTGTAATTTTTGCAGCGGTGACAAGCCTCTTCTCCCAATAGCATTTGAGAGGGCACCTACTATTCGAAAGAATATATGTCTTCTCATTCGAAACCCCCATCGGAAGATAACAGCGTTATACACCGACTCATTTGCAAAGTTATATTTGAAGAGGGAACCATGTTCTGCTTTCCGATCTATGTTGATCCATCTATGAGGAGTTGGTGAATAGCTTTTCTTGATGTCTTCCTCTTCTGAATCACTGAACAAAGATTCATCGATCCAATTATCCACGAGTATGTTATCTCGCCTCCTCCTTTTACCATGCAAAGCCCTATTAAACAAGTCATAAAAATTTTAAGTTGGGATTGCCATAAATATTTTAACAATAAATTAAAATATTTTATGTTTGAATCTAACCAAACCACAACTTAGTTGCAAAGGCATTAAAGTCATCGAATGTGAATTCCTGCTAATAATGAAAACACCTACGATATGTTATTGACTTGGCACAGATTTAAACACGAGACAACATTAAATGGAAAAGTTCATGTGGGTAAATAAATCTAGTATATGTAAGCGCGGGTTAAATTCCAATTTTATTGAATTTGCACATAAATGACCATAAACTAATATAATTTTTTTTGTTAACTACATGACTTTAATCGATATAACTTCTATTTAAATAAAAATATCAGACAATTATATATTAAGTTAAAAATATGGTTGTAATATTAAAAAATTAGACATAAATATATATTTTCATTTTCATTTCCACTTGCTAGTATAAAATCCACTCTGATTAATTTACTGATTTTTAAGGTGATCATAAAATAATATAATTATCTGATTGACTAAATTTTTTTAAATTAAATAAGTTGTATATCTAATAATTATATAACTTTTGTTCACACCAATAAATTATCAAATATATAAAATATATACTTAGACATATTTAAAATAGAAAATATATAAAATATATAATTTAACAGACATAAAAATGATTTAAAAGATCTTGCAATTTTTAATATGTTTTTATTTGCATCATAAGTTACATATTTAATGATTAAGGTTTAACAAAATATATATACACACACATGTGTGTGTTTAAATTATATATTTTATATCTACTAAGTATATATTATAAATCTTCGGTTAGGAGTGTAAGTGTGTAACATTTTGACCGAATTGTAGGGAAAATAAGTCTTTGAAGAAATTGAATTACCCAATAGAAGAGTCAACATCATTTGGTACAAAAACAAATTAACACAAATAAAGAACACTATAAACCCCAAAAGTTTAATTAGCAAAAATAAATAATTTGAGCAAAATAAACACGTTAAGGTCCTAATCTCAAATAATAATGATAACCTTAAAATATTAAATTTTCGCTGGAATATTTGGATTCAGTGAATTTTTCCAAGTTAATTAGGATATACCGCCAGTTCAAGCTGCGTCGTAAACCGAACCGTCATTTTAAATTGATTTAGGACCGTCGTGAAAAGTGTAAAATGAAATTAAGAATATACAAACGCTCATGAAAATATTTAGGACTCAAACACGAACACCATTTTAAAAATTTTGGCCTGAAGTGGACCAAAATATATCAAATTACAAAATTGCCCTTCATTAATGGGCATAAAGAGCCAATGCCCTTATTTTCTTTCCATTCTTCTTCTTCCCGTCGAGGAAGAGAGCTGAGAAAGAGAGTTGAGAAGTGTGGTGGAACACTATTCACCACACCTTCCAACCTCCGTAACTTCCACACCGGAGCTCGATTGACGCACCGTTTGCGGTTACGCGAAACTCGTTCAATCCTCTTCCTTTCTATCAAACAAAGTGGTAAGGAACTCGAATTTCCTTCCTCATTTCTCAGCCCTAGCATCTGCAAAAATATAGGGTTTTGGGTGTTTGAAATTTTTGTGATTCTTGTTTTTCTAGGAACACTATAGCTCGAGTATGAGCTGAGAATCACCACCCATGACGTTGATTGAAGGCAAATGCAATCACAACCCTAGTTCTTGCTATTTTATGACCCTAGATTCATGGAATTGGGGATTTTCATGTTATTATGTGTCATAGATGTTGATAGATGCCAAGAGAATGGTAGATGATCACTACAACATTACTTCAATGTACCGACGGTAATTACCGACGGCCATTTGGACACAGGCCCTACCGACGGCACAGCCGTCGATAATAATATCATAGTCGTCGGTAATATTTTGCATTAAATGCACGTTAAAAAGGCGCTCTATACCGACGGCTAAGCCGAAAAATTAGCAATATTTTGGCGCCAATGGGCGCCACGACGGCTTAATATTATCGACGGCTAAGCCGTCGCCGTCTCCGGCGTCGTGGGCATTTTAAACCAAAACAGTACTTATTATGGAATTGATCAATAACATTGCCAAAGCTCATGGTGGTGAATCCGTATTTGGCGGAGTAGGAGAGCGTACTCGTGAGGGAAATGATCTTTACATGGAAATGAAAGAATCCGGAGTAATTAATGAACAAAATATTGGAGAATCAAAAGTAGCTCTAGTGTACGGTCAAATGAATGAACCGCCTGGAGCTCGTATGAGAGTTGGTTAAGCCGTCGATAATATTAAGCGACGACTTAGCCGTCGGTCAGCCGTCGGTATAACATGTAGATAAAATTATAGGTTCCCAATATTATCGACGGCTCAACCGTCGATAGTATTATCGTCGGTAATATTATTATATGAAACGCAGCGTTGCAGGTGGCGTCGATAAAAAAAAACACACTGAGTACCGACGACCTAAAATTAACTCAAAAGACAGCGAGCCCCTCCTTCTTCCTAAGAACTGAATGGTCTCTCTCTTCACTCACTCTCTCTCTCTCTCTCTGCCGCCCTCTCTCTCTCTCTCCCATTTCTCCCTCCTCCGACCTCCATTCGGAGTTCCGTCGCCGCCATTGTACTCAGGGTAAGTCCCTCTTGTTAACCATGTTACAATATGTATAAGTTCATTTGATTAGGTTTTGATGAATGACAAACATTGAAGTTGAGGATAAGCGTTAAAAGATGCAAACGACGTCAAGACAAGCATTGAAGTTGAGGATAAGCGTTGGAAGCAAGCAACAAGACAAGAAGACGAGTCCGCAAGCTTTGAAGATGGTTTAGTATCTTAGGATTTAGGTAAACTTTTTGTCAAGAACCAAAGTTTATTATCTCTCTCACACACACACAAGAAAATGTTTTTAAAGAAAAGGTTTTACGAAAACTATAGCCGTAAAAGTTTTATAACTTGTTAGCTGTTTTAAAGCTTGGTGCATGCTGTAAATCTTGACCTTTGTGCACTAAAGTGATAATAACTTGAACTACAGAACTCCAAATGATACACTTCTTGTTGTGTTAGAAAGCTAACGTCCGGAGCTTCAGATTGATATATATATATATATATATGTCTTTTGTGAATAGTGAAAATACGTTTTTACGGCCAGTAAATAGTAAATTACTATTCCCACGGCTAGTGAACAGTAAATTACTGTTCCCACGGCTAGTGAACAGTGAATTACTATTCATAACGGCTAAATTGCTTGGGATGCTTATAAATAGATGATTTGAAGCCTCATTTCATACACTTGATCAATTCCAAAGCTTCTTGCTATTATACTTTCATTCTATATCAACTTCAAAGTGTTTTATGCACATATTTGAGAGATTACCAAAGTTTGGTCCATAGAGCTTTAATTGTAATCATCCACTCTATTTGAGAGTTGTAATCATTCTTCTACTATTTCTACTTCTCTTTGTTTGAGTGACTTGGAGT
>JASCZI010242044.1:17584-35749 GCA_036250425.1 Stylosanthes scabra | reverse complement strand
ATGCAGACAAGCATAATTTAGAATGCGCAGAAATGATAAATTGTGCAGAAAAGAAATATCAAATTCTGCAGAAATGGAATGCTATTTTGTGCAGAAAAGAAATGACGAATTATGCAGAAATGAAATCCCAAATTGTACAGAAATGAAATGAGTTTTGCATTCTGAAATAACGAAATTAAAAACCAACCAAATTGCTAATCAACAATCCAACCATACAAACATAACCTAGAATGCGCAGAAAAATGAGAAAACAGTTTTGCAATATTTAATAATGAAAATAAAAGCCATTCAAATTTCACAAAAACAAAGCACGCACACAATGCACGAAAAACCTAATCCAAATTGCTCAGATACAACGAAATAACGAAATGAGAAGCGAATTGAAACAATGAACATAAAACCTAACCTAGAATCCATGACAGAAATACAAAAGTAGTAATATGAAAGTTTTAGCAGAACCATACCTTTTGATTTCGCGGTTTTGATCTTCAATTGATAATGGAACGTCGTTGATTGTTTTCGTTGCTTCGCTTAGTCGGTTTCTTGATTACTTGACGATTGCAGAAGATTAATTGACGGTTCTTGAATGTTTGAATTTGAAGAATTGAACGTTGGAAGAAGATAAAGAGAGTGGAGAGTGGTAGTTACGTTTTGCGAAAGTTAAGCCACTATACAAACGCGTGTAAACACGCGTTCTTTTAGTGAGAGTGGGCTTGGTGTTTAGTGGTTACTTGGTTAACCACTTGGTTATGTAATTCACTTGTTCAAATAACAAGATTGTAATGCTTATATAAATTAAAGTGTTAGTATAAAAGATTTATGATATTTTTTTTCTTGCATAAGATTCACATTGACCATTTAGGAAAAACGTATAACAAAAAATTAAAACCAATAAAAAAATACTAAAAATTGCATTATTTTTCACATATGTACTCTCTTAATAATTTTCGCAATTTATTTTGCTTTTTCTTTTAATTTTTAGTTTTTCACATTTGTATTTACTTTTTTGCTTTATTTATTTTTCTACAGCTATGTTTGCTTTGGAACGATGCTTTGGAGCGACTCGGACATGACTCTGACCCTTGCACAGATTTTTATTTTTGCCTCTCATTGTGACTACTTTGTGAATATGTAATGTGGGAGGGGTTTTATGCAAAGCTTTATATTGGACCCATCTATTATGGTCTAGACATAGGCGCAATTGACAAAACTCCTAATATGTTGAACAAAACTGACAGAAAATTAGAAAAGTGATTAACATTTTTAAACCAGTTACAAAATATTTTTTTTAATGATTTTAATATTCTATATCATTCCATTAGGTTTTGTTTTTTTTTTCAAAAAAAAAAAATATATTCCCTCCATTTCATTTTAATTGCCCAATTTCACTCTAACACACTAATTAAGGTAATCATTGAATTGTATTAAAAGTATAAATAATGAGATTAAAATTACTATAATATCCTTATTATTAATGCACTAAACCTAAATTTAATTGGCTAGAATGGAGGTACATTACAGATTGTTTAATTAGTTATTGGAATTGCGAAAGGGTATAATAGAAAAATTTTAATTAAATACACCTTGAAATCATAAAATGGACAAATAATTTAAAACAAGAAAAAATGTGAAATTGGACAATTAAAATGAAATGGAGAGAGTATTTTCCAAGAATTTAAGGTTTTAATATGTATATTTATACATAATTGTTAAAATTTTTAACTACTAATTTATATAATTTAATTTGATGTATTGACCGTATTAATTTTATACAGTAATCCAATTAAAGCGATGCATTTATATGACTTTGAAAGTAATTGATTTAAAAATGAATTACTTTTTATCGAGGTATAAAAAAAATTGGTTTGTCTATATAAAATTCTTTTACACTAACAACATGCAGTATAAATTCTAATTTATATTAAAAATGTTCAACTTTATAAAAAAACTTAAATTGTATAAATATTATTATTCATTTATTATCATTATTATAACAATATTATAATCACTGGCATTTTTTGCATGGGTAAAATAAAATACTCTAGTAATTAAAAATTTGGATAAAATATAATGGAAAAGATAAGATAAGTTTTCTCGTGAGTGTGACCTATTGTTTTTTCTTTTCGAAAATGAAAACTAATGTGGTTAAGAATGCCAAAATAAGATTGGGCATACCGCATAATATTTTTGGTTATTTAAGAAATATAGTAGAAGTTATGTTTTGGGACTATATCAATATGGAACCTACCCATAGTCACTTTGGTTCCTCCCACATTATATATTCATGAAGTACCCACAATGAGGGGGAAAAACAAAAATAGAGTCACCCCGGGCGTCACTCCAAAACAAGCTTAGCAGCAAACACGTATCATTCTCTAATTTGTTGAAATGAAAATCTTTCAGGTTGGATGCGCCCCAATGTCAGATGGGCGTAGGCTAAAACTCACCTGTTTGTAATAAAAAAAAATTTGTCCATGATGGACCGCTCCACTTTAGACAATTCCTTCTTTAAGTAACCCAATATGAAACATGCTTCTCAAAACCTGTAGGAAACTTACAGCCATGACTCACTTCTCATCAAGCCAGCCACACACCCAATAATCAAATCGGGCCACATATACAAATAGCATCTGTATGGGATGCAAAAAATTTGCATCCGTAACAATAGCGGTTTCTACTGGAGATGAGGAGGATAATATATATGTTATAGTGAAAACCTGACAGTTAATTCTGATAGCGGTGAAACATGGTGGAACATGGTATGGTCATCACTTCTTATAATAAAATGATGCAATTGATGAATAAATATGTTCGGTGTTTTTACAAAATATGGTTTATAAAGTGAGACCAATATTAAAAAATCTGAAGCTAATGATCAAGAATCAAAGTCAATTTGTAAATGAAGGAGTGTGACAATCAATAGCCAACTCTAAAATAGAGGATTTGAGGCAATGGACTTGAGGTGGAATGAAAATAAAGGAGTGATCGGAGCACATAAGCATAAAAGGGTGAGGATCAAAATGGCAGTACAAAGGCCTGCAATCAAATAAAAGACACAATAGGTGAAGATTAATAAGGAAGGGAGAAGAGAAATATAACTGAATACTAGTGAGGAAGAGTTCATGAGGAAACATTTATAAGGCAAAGTCATGCAATAGAAGGCTAGTTGTTTTGCATGATGTGGTAGTTGTAATTTCATTTTCTTGTGTTAATTTCATTGTTATGATCTTTTGTGTGGTTTAGGTCTACCTTAATGGCAACAACGGTGTTAAGAAAATAACATTAGGAGCCTTTAAGGAGCTAATAATTAAGTTATCATCCAAAATTAAAAAAAAATTATTATCTGAAATTGAAAAACGTTATTATTCAAATAGAACAAAATTGATTACCCATGAAATATATGAGTTATCATCCGTAACTCATTTATCATTATTAACAATATAATATATTGGCTCACAAATATGTTGGCCATCAAGACTTCCTCTAATGACAATGTTAAAGAACTAGGCAACCGTCGATTGCTCTTTTACAGAAGCAGATTTTTAAGTGAGGCAGGCTAACATTGCCTCGTTTTGGGCAGACTTTGCTAGGAGGAGACATGACTACCCATAGTAATAATTAAGAATTCTATTTACATATCAAAATCATTCGTCATGTATTATGTCTCTAACGTTTGTGAAAAATTTTAAAAATATTCCTAACATTTAATTTGATTCAATTTTATCTCTAACGTTTTTGATTGGTTTCAATTTTATCCTTGATAATTGAAAATTTTACTCCCAATGTTTTAAATATGTCAACGATTAGGGGTAAAATTAAAATTATTCGAAAATATTGGGGATAAAATTGAAATAAATTAAATGTTTGAGATATTTTTTAAACTCTTTGCAACGTTAGAGACATGAATCATACTTTATCTTATTTTAAATATATATTTTATATTTTAATGTGTATTATAGCTGATTTTGATATGCAAATAGCATTCTCGAGTAATAATAATAATAATAATAATAATAATAATAATAATAATAATAATAATAATAATAATATATGTAACAAGACGGGGGAGAGATAAATCACATAAGAAGAAGAATAGCATAAAGAGAAAAAGAAAATTGTATTCAATATTAAGAATGTCTGAATTTGTTTCTATACACTTGTAACTATGTATGTACCAGTACAACCAATTCTCTAAAGGAAAGCTAAACCAGATAGTGATCGTTGAAGGGGTAACAAATTCTGATTTATAGCCGTTATGTCCTTGTCAACATGAAATAACCAGTAATAATTACTTAAGATACACTAATTGTTCTATTATTATCTGAAAAATAATAATAATTAAATGTGGCCATGTGGGTTTGCAGATGATGAAAGGAAAGACTAATTACTAATTAGCGTTTTTACAATGGAGATGAATTAATAAATACTATAATGAATCTGATGTGATGTATATAAATACATTCATTCCTGTTATCATATTATAGTAAACAATAATGCCATGACTTCAACAAAAAGAATAAGTGAAGGTTTTGCCCCATCATATTATTATCATTTCTCTATGTTATTGAAATGGGGTGGAACACATATAGTGCCCAATCCTTAATGAATTTTTCTTCTTGCATGTTATAGTTTCTTTATCATAGTCTAATGTCCACCAAGCTAAGCAACGGTGTATAATTTCAAAATTTTTGCCAAAGGTTTTTTTTTTTTTTTTACACAAAAATAGTACCATAGGAATATCTCTCACATCATGGCCATTGATGATAAAATCTCTCATCAAAATCTATCTATATCTTAATCTTATTCTTATCTTATCTTATCTTATCTTAATCTTAATCTTAATCTTATCTTAATCTTATCTTAATCTTAATCTTATCTTATCTTAGTAGTATACAATTGGGAAGCTTAATTGCTAACGTGGCGGCTGGAGAGTGAATTTAGGGGGCTAAATGCTTAGGTGTCGTCATTAGAAAAATTATTTTTCATTTATTTTTAATTGGCATAATTAATTGAGTTTAAAATTTTAAATTTTAAATATCAGATACGGTTGTTGAAGTAATTTTAAAATAATTTATTTTTTAATTAAATTATAAAATTTTATTTTTATATGGTTGTTGAGGAATTTTAAATAAAATTTTTGTATGTTTTTTACATTAATCGTATTTAAAATTTAAAATTTAAAATTTAAAATTTAAAATATTAATTTTATCTTATCTTAATCTTATTACAATTAATTGTATAAATTTCAATTAAAATACTCATTAGATTTTTTAATTTTTTATATTATTTTTAATTGTGATATTTTAAAATTATAAACATGCATGTTAATGAATTTAAAATTCATCGGAAATACTCATTAAAATTTTTATTTTTTAATTAGTTTATTTTTTTCTACCTTGAATGTATTTAGCATCAGACTCTTATCATTTATTTTTATGAAACACCTTCACTTTTGTTTTGAGTGTTATTATTAGTTCATTTCTTTCTTTTTTCTTTTAATTTCATTTTCTTTTTTCTATAAAGTCAGTACTATATAATATCATGAATATTAATAGGGTTGTCCAATATAAGGTTATTAAATAATTTGTGGCATGACTATTATTTTATTTACTGTCTGCTTAGGTTAAAATAATTGTATCTACCAAGAAATGGTACTTATGATAAAAAAAAAATAAAATATTGTTAATAAATTTAAAATTCAATTAGAATGAAGTCTGTTAATGAATTTAAAATACAATTGAAATTGTTTTATTAGAATTTTTTTTTTGTCAAAGGCAGTTGCAATGCATTTTATTAATGTAATAAAATGATTACATGAAGGGGAGGGTCCAACTTGGACAACCAACTAGAAAAAGAAACGTGGGAACTCCACAGTAATAAGACTTGCAATAAAATAAACTATAGAAGAGGAAAATTAAAGATAGAAGAAGAACAGTTTATGGGGGATGGTGATTATGGTACTCTTGGATCATCTCAATTGCCGAAGAGAGAACCGCTGCTGAGGAAACAGAAAGACCTTCAAAAATTCGCTGGTTTCTCTCAACCCAAAGCTTCCAGATGACTGTCGACATGGTACTTGCTCGTCGACGCCACTGACAGCTCCGTTTGAGGTTGTTAATCACTCAAAGCCACCACTGCCGGAAGTTGGAAGAACTATCAGGGCCAGCAACTTCATGGAATTCGGAGAGGTTCCAGACTTTTGCAGCAAACGGACATTGGTTCAAGCAGTGAACAACCGTATCCTCCAAATTGTGGCATCTAGGGTAGGAGTCAATCACAGAAGGGAATCTGCAATGAAGCCAATTTTGCACAGGAAGACCATTGTGCAGGGCCTTCCATAAGAAGCCTTTCACCTTCGGAGGACATCGAAGGTCCCAGACAGAGGACCAGAGCTGCTTACAATGGCATTGTTCCGAGAGGAGCTCGACGGGAGGGTGGAACAATTGGAAGGCGATTTTGTATCCCGAAGCCACAGAGTAGCTACCGCTCTTCTCAGGAGCCCAGGTAAGCATATCAAAACTGTTATCTTCGATACAAGTCTGTAGTATCTCTGTAGCAATTGCTGCCATGAATGAATTTCTGATTAGTGTTGTATTCCACTGATTGTTGCCAATTATTAGTTGTGACACCCATTTTAAGTCTGAAACTGGGTTGTGTTGCTGGTGTAGTGAAATAGGCCTAAATTGCTTTAGCCAGGGATCTTCAAAAATTTTGGTGTTAGAGCCATTGCCGATCTTCCATAATATACCTTTTTCCAGCACCTTTCTGCCCTCTAGCAAACTTCTCCAAGCCCATGAAGGATTATGCCCAATAGTAGCCTCAGTAAAGGAAGATCTATGAAAGTACCGGCCTTTATACAACCTGTTGAGCAAAGAACTAGGTTTCCTTAGGATCCTCCATCCCTGTTTAGCTAGCATTGCCAAGTTAAAAGCCTTTAGATCCTTGAAACCTAACCCACCGTGACCTTTATCTCTAGATATAACATCCCAGCTAATCCAGTGTTGCCGTCTTTCATTGCCACGTTGACCCCACAAAAAGTTCATCATCTTCCTGTGAATTTCTTCTAGCAGAGAATCTGGTAGCTTGAAGCATGAGAGAGAATATAGAGGAACAGCAGTGGCAACTGATTTGATCAGAATCTCACGGCCACTAGTAGATAGGAGTGATCTTTTCCAAAGCTGCAATTTCTTCTCCACCATATCTGAGATATAACTAAAGGTCTGTTTTTTGGATCTGTAAATGATGGCAGGGAGGCCAAGGTATTTATTTTGAGATCCAATGTGGGGGATGTGGAGAATCTGGGAGAGGGAATGACGTGTGGTGGGAGGGGTGTTTTTACTAAAGAATAGAGAAGATTTGGATAGAATGAGTGTTTGACCACTAAGCTCACTATATATGTTAAGGATGGAGAGAAGATGTTGGCATTAATTTGGATTGGTTTTACAGAAAAGGATAGAATCGTCTGCGAAGAAAAGGTGGCTAATAGTAGGACAGCGGGGGTTAATCCGAATACCCGAGAAAGATTTAAGTAATTCACCTTGATTCAAAAGAAAGGACAGACCTTCAGCACATAGTAGGAAGAGAAAGGGAAAGAGAGAATCACCTTGCCATAAGCCTCTAGAGGGAGAGAAAAACCCATAAGATTGGCCATTAAGAAGTACAGAGTAGGAGACTGTAGAAACACATTGCTGCATCCACTCAATCCACTTGCTGCTGAAACCCTTCTTCCTCATAATCTCCCTGATAAAACACCACTCCACACGGTCATAAGACTTACTCATATCGAGTTTCAAGGCTAATTCTTGAGCCCCGAACCTTTTATGTTTCAAGAAATGCATAAGTTCATGAGCTATGAGGACATTGTCACTAATAAGTCTTCCTTTCGTGAACGCACTTTGACTTTCACAGATTATGTTATTTAAGATCCCTTGTAATCGATGAACCAAAATCTTTGAGAGAATCTTGTAAAAAACCGAACTGAGACTAATAGGTCGAATAGAGCCCATAGAATCTGCATTAGGAACTTTCCGAATAAGACAAATCTGTCTATGATTGAGTGATTTTAGCATCCTCCCACCTGAAAAGAAACTAGTTACAGTCGGGATAAGATCGTGCTTAATAATATCCCAATAGAATTGGTAAAACCTAGCTGTAAAACCATCTTCTCCCGGGGCTGAGAAGGGATTGATTGAGAACGTTGCTTTCTTAATCTCCTCCTCCGTGACCCTACGAGTCAGTCTCGAATTAGTGGCTTCATCAATTACCCTTGGCATACCTTGAAGAGAATCCGCAACTGATCTAGGATTAGAGGTGCTGAACAGATTACTGAAAAATGAGACTGCTGTTTGGGCAATATCATCTGAGGTAACATGAGTGTTTCCAGACCTATCCACCATTCTATGAATAGAGTTTTTCCGAGTTCTGGTTTGGAATGAAGCATTGAAAAATTTAGTATTTTGATCCCCATATTTGAGCCACTAAACTCTAGATTTCTCACACCAGTATCTTTCTTCATTCAAGTAAGCCTCTGCTAATTCCTCCTCCTCGCGGAGAATTATACGTTGATCGGCCATAGAACCCTTATCCTTCTCAATAGTCAGCTCGTCCTTGAGTCTTTGGATCAATTTATAAGAGTTGTTAGAACCAGTTTTTTGCCAATCCACCAAACTATGTCTACAATTCTTCAATTTTGCATAGAATTTGAACATTGGTGATCCTTGGATAGGAACTTGCCAAGTCTGAGCAATTATTCTGCCAATCTCCTCATTTTCACACCACCTTTCTTGAAACCTAAACCTTCTCTTAGGCTTTGAACATTGAGAATTAGACATTAAAAGAAGGGGACGGTGGTCTGATCCCATATCATCCAAATGCAATATTGTAGCCCAGGGATAATCCATCCAAAATGTAGTACTCGCCAAACATCTATCAAGCCTCTCTCTAACGAGATTCTCGTTGAACTGCCGGTTGCACCACGTAAATTTGTTTCCTTGATAGCCCAAATCTACAAGATTACCACCATTGATAAAATTGTTAAATAAATCAATGGAAGATGCAGCTTTGAAACGACCTCCCTCTTTTTCATGTTGGAAACAAATAGAATTAAAATCCCCCAGAACTAGAAAGTACTCGTCAGAATTATTCTACAGGGAAAGTAATTTGTTGAATTGCTCGGCTCTTGCATTTTCATGGGTAGCTAGATAGACCGCTGCAATTTTCCATAGCCTCTGGTTGATAGCATCCCTCCAAGAAAAGAAGATGTAAAAATCCTCTGCACTTAGGATTGAGATATCAGAAGAGTCTTTCCATGCCAAGACTAAACCACCAGCCAAACCCCTTGGATCTATACAATATGATTGATTGAAACCCAATTTGTTGCACTATGAAGTAACAAACGAAGCAATGTTTTTGGTTTTGCATAGAAACATTACCTCGAGGGAATGTGATCTACATAGATCCCTTGTATGTTGTGAACCGTCAAGGAATTCCCCATACCCCGACAGTTCCACATCAGCATATTCATGGATTCTTGGGTGCCCATTGTGGGGTGGCACCCTCTCCCTCTTCAGCAGCTTCCTTCTCATCTGAGGATCTCCTCTTGTGACTTTGATCATTCCGATCCACCTACATTCCTCTTTTGACACCAGCAACATGGACATATCTCCTTCGAGCTTGTTGTTTTAAGGTTATTCTCTTAGTATTAGTTAGAGAATTCTCCTTCGAAGCAAAAACAAAATTCTCCTGTATTCCGTCTTTCAGCATAGCCGGTATAGGTTGCTGTGCAGATCCATGATCCATAGCATTATCCTTTGTAGTAACAACGGCTTTACTAGTAACTTCTTCCTCCCCTCTATCTTGCAATGTATTATGTGACTGCATAGATAGATTCGCCAAACTCTTAATGAGATTAACAGGAATTGGTTTACCATGATTATTCTGAATTGAACTCTCTTGATGATGAACATTTGGATTGATGTTTTCTTTCCATGCAATTTCGCGTCTACCCCCTTGGTCTGAGCGCAACCATTCTCCCCATTTCTCATCTTGAAGTTCTCCCTTGAGTGAATCATCTATTTGCATACTGCAGTTTCTAACATCAAGGCCTAAGTGGCCACAATAGTTACAAAAAATACCAATTCTCTCATATTTGATGCAGATTTCTAGATTTCTCCGGTTGGGACCAGAGATCTTCAGGTATCGCCACAGGGGGTTTGGTGATATCTAGCCTCACCTATGCCTTCACAATACTGCCTTCCTTTCCTCGAACCTGGAAGACATCAGAGTCAAGCACCCCTCCCAACGAAGAACCCAATTTCCAACCAAGTTCCTTCGTTTTATAATGTTCAGGTAGGTTCCAAAATTGTAACCAAATTGGAACATGAATGAATTCAGCATCATTGAGAGGTTTGTCTTCCTCCCAACGTTTAAGGTTCAGTATGAAATTTTTAAAGAGCTAAGGTCCACCTCGTTCAATTCGAATGAGATATTTTTCTTCTTCAAAGAAAGACTGGAATTTATTGCCTCCATGATCAATAACTTTAAATCCATTTGGCTGTCTCCATATTGAATGCAAGGCCACTTCAATGGTGCCAACAGAAAAGGATCTATCAGCCATCAATCTACCCATCAGGCTCTTGGAACGTCTCTCAAGGCCACCACGGATGTCTGAAGTCTCCAAGACAATTATAGCCTCTTCATCCACAGAAGAAGAATTGTCGATCCTCACTGATTGAGCAGCAGAGGCTGCCATATTGTGTGAAAAGTACGTAGAAATGATCCTAGATCACACAATTGAATGTAAAGTAGGATTACTCCCAAAACCCTAGCAGAGCATTGTTAAAACCCTAATGGGCACTTTTTCCATTTGTTTAAATTGTTTCTCTTTTATGAATTTCTATTTTTTTAGCTATCTTTAATTTGTGATATTTTAAAATTGTAAACATACATACTAATGAATTTAAAATCCAATTGGACATGCTCATTATAATTTTTATTTTTAATTATTTTTAATTATAATATTTTACTAAAGCAATTTTAATGTGAATTTAACATTTAAAATTAACTCAAATAATAAACAGAAGCGTATCTTAGCCGAATTAGAAAAGAGAGAGCAAGGGAGGGAAAGCAAGAGAGAGATAGAAAGAAATATATATCAATAGAGGGAAAGAGAAAGAGAGAGAGAGATAGGAAAAAAGAAAGAGGAGAGAGATAAGGAAAGGGAGAATGGGAGAGGGAGAGAGAGGGAGGGTGAGAAAAATAAAGGGAGAAAGGGACGAAGCGAGATAGGGAGCGAGTGAGGGAGAGATATAAGGAGAGAGGGATATAGGAGAAGAGAGAGAGATAAAAAAAGAGGGAGAGAGAGATAGAAAGAGAGGGAGGGAGAGAGAGATAAGGAAAGAGAGAGGGGGAGAGAGAATGAGATAGGGAGGGAGATAGGGAAAGAGGGGAGAGAGGGAGAGAGAAAGAGAGACATAAGAAGATAGGGAGAGAAGGAGAGAGCGATAGGGAAAGAGAAAAAATAGAGGGAGTGGGAGATAAAGAAAGAGAGAGAGTCAGAATGAGAAAGGGAGGGAGATGGAGAGAGAGAACGAGAGTGGGAGAAAAACATGGAGAAAAGGAGAAAGATGAAGAGGAAGAGAGAGAAGAAGGGAATGGGGGGAGAGAGAGGGGGAAAGAGGTAGGGAGCAAAGGAGAGAGGGTGAGAGAAATATAAGGAAATAGAGATAGACAGAGAGAGAGAACGAGGGTGAGAGAAAACATGGAGAGAGAAAGATAGAGGGAGGGAGTGAAGGGGAGATAGAAGAAGAGAGGGAGAAAGAGAGAGATAGGAAAACAGAGAGAGGGGGAGAAAGAAAGAGAGAGATAGAAAGAGGGGGAAAGGAAAAGAGAGAGAGAGAGCGAAGGAGAGAGATAGAAAGAAAGGGAGAGAGAGGAAGAGAGAGAGATATAGGGAAATAAAGAGAGGGAAAGGGAGAGGAAGAGAGAGGGATGGAGCGGGGGTGAGAGAGGTAAGGAAATAGAGAGAGATAATGAGAAGGAGAGGGAGAGAGCGATCATATCTTTTGTATTTGGACTCATTGGTGAAAACTTCAAGTTTAGGGATAAAGTTTTGGTAAATTTTTACCATTGTACCGACATAAGATGTCTTTGATAGTCATGTATCTCACAATATTGATTTAGCTTTGTCGGTTTGGGCAAACTTAATGCATTATTATTTGATGACACTTACTTATTAATGGATAACTTATTTCTTACAAATCATTATATCTAATTTATTACATTGAATAAATTAGAATACAAAGCCCGTGCGATGCACGAGTTAAATACTAGTATTAAACAATTAGAAAGCTCAACGGCTGACAAGGCGGCTGGAGAATTAATTTAGGGGGCTAAATACTTAGGTGTCGTCATTACAAAATTTGTTTTTTCAATTATTTTTAATTATGATATTTAACTGTGTTTGAAATTTATTTTTTTTATCATTATTATTTCAAAGAGTTTGTTATTTGTAACTAAATTAATTTAATTTGAATTTAAAATTTAAAATTATAAACCTAAAGAAGTGCTCAATTGTGATAATAGGTAGAGAATTTCGTTCTCCTATACATAAAATTTAATTTTTTTTATCATAAAGAATTTTTATTTTTAATTATTTTTAATTGTGATATTTCACTAAGATGATTTTAATGTGAATTTAAAATTTTAAACATAATGAGATTTTATTTAACTTAATGTAAACATTATTATCTAATTACCATTAGAGAATTTAGCTGCGTATATATTCTGCCTTTTAAAATCGTTAATGAATTTAAATTTAAAAATCAATTAGTAGTGCTCATTATAATTTTTGTTTTTAAATTACTTTTAATTGTAATATTTCACTAAAATAATTTAAAGTAAAACAATTTAAATGTGAATTTAAATTTATAATTGATTAAAAAAATACAATAATTCTAGGTGAACAAGTGGTTTTACCAACCAAGTTGTTAACCAAGCAAACTACAACACGCGCTCTTTTCCCTTAATATAATGCCAAACCAAGTGGTTTAACCAAGCAAATAACCAATCAAATTTGTTGCTTTTCGTTTTTCATTTTCTTAGTTTTATTTGCGTGATTCATCATCGTTTTCGGCTTCCTCTGTTGTTAGATTTCGTTCTACAACTTTCATCATCGTTTTTTTCTTCGTTTTCTGTTGTTAGAAGAAGAAGAAGAAGAAGAAGAAGAAGAAGAAGAAGAAGAAGATGATGATGATGATGATGATGATGATGATGATGAAGATGATGATGCAGATGTAGACATGGAAGAAGGAAGGAAGAAAAGAAAAAGAAGAAGAACAAGTAGAAGAAGATGCAGATGCAGACTTGGAAGAAGGAAGGAAGGAAGAAGAAGAAGATTTTATTTCTGCGCATTATTGCTTTCTATTTCTGCGCAATGGTGCTTTCTATTTCTGCGCATTATTGCTTCATATTTCTCCGTACAGCAACAACAACAACAACAAAATAATAATAGCAATATAAAACAGAGAAGAAGAAGAAGAAGAAGAAGAAGAAGAAGAAGAAGAAGAAGAAGAAGATGATGATGATGATGATGATGATGATGATGATGATGATGATGCAGACATGGAAGAAGGAATGAAGGAAAGAAAAAGAAGAAGAAGAAGTAGAAGAAGATGCAGATGCAAACCTGGAAGAAGGAAGGAAGGAAGGATGGAAGAAGAAGAAGAAGAATATTTTATTTCTGCCCATTATTGCTTTATGTTTCTACGCAATTTTGCTTTCTATTTCTGCGTATTATTGCTTTCTGTTTCTGCGCAATTTTGCTTTTTATTTCTGCACATTATTGCTTTCTATTTCTGCGCAATGCTGGTTTCTATTTCTGCGCATTATTGCTTTCTGTTTCTGCGCAATTCTGCTTTCTATTTCTGCGCATTATTGCTTTCTTTTTCTACGCAATGCTTCTTTCTATTTTTGTACAGCAACAACAACAACAACAGCAGCAGCAGCAACAACAACAGCAGCAACATAAAATAGAGAAGAAGAAGAAGAAGAAGAAGAAGAAGAAGAAGAAGAAGAAGAAGAAGAAGATACTGATATGAAAGGAGAAGATGACGACAACGACAGAGGTGGAGGAGATGGAGGAGGAGGAAGAAGAAGAAGAAGAAGAAGAAGAAGGTGTTGGGCAGAGCGTGGAGATGAGGCAGTGCGTGAAACACACACTCCTTAATGGTGAGAGTGGGATTGGTATAATAAATTCACTTAGTTAACCACTTGGTTAGTAAAATCACTTGTTCAAATAGCGGGACTGAAAAAAATATACAAAATTTTACCATTGTACCAAAAATTTTAAAACAAATGATTCAAACAACTTTAGTGTAAAATTTAAATTGATTCAAACAATTTGAACGTGAATATAAAATCTCAAACAACTTCTATAAAATTATAAGTAACAGTGACTATTGGTATAATATTCCTTCCATATTTTATTCTATTGGACTTTTGAAACATGGCGGTTCGAGTTCACAAAATATCTGAGATCATTCCTGCGATAAATAATTTAAGCATATGTGTACGAGTGATATGGTTATGTACAATGCCAAACTGTGGACGTTATCTCGTCTATTCAGGCAATCCTAAAATCCCCTTCTGCTCCAGCAAACTGGTGGGTTGGCAGGTTGGTGAGCTAAATGTGCCTAAGTTTTTAGTAAATTACTAAAACATAATAATAATAATAATAATAATAATAATAATAATAATAATAATAATAATAATAATAATAGAGAATGAGGGAGGGAGAAGGAGAGAGATAGGGGAGGAAAAGAGATGTACTAGGGAAGAGAGTGGGAAATAAAGATGGAGAGAGAAGAAGAAAGAGTGAGAGGAAGAGAGAGTGAGAGAAAGAGGGAGACTGAGATAAGGAAAGAGAGGGGAGAAAGGGAGAAAGCAAGGGAGAGAGAAATAGAAAGAGAGGAAGGGAGAGATAGTGAAAGAAACAGATAAAGCATTAGAGAAAGAAAAAGGGAAGGAAAGAGAAAGAAATAGCGAGGGTGAGAAAGCTAAAAAGACAGAGAGATAAAAGGAGAGAGATATAGGGAAACAGATGGGAGAGAGTGAGAGAGCAAGGAAGAGAGAGATTCAAAGAGAGGGAGAGAAAAGAAGAGAGAATAGGAGAGAAAAGACGATTTTGATATTAAATAAAAGACGATTTTGATATTAAATAGCATAAAAACACATTTCTATTTGTTATAAAATGATATTCTCTATTTGGGGTTAATGATCAGATTAGTCCCTGAAAGATGGATCGAAGTCAAATTTGTTTCTAAAAGATTTTATCAATTAAATTAGTCTTTAAAAGACTAAAAAATTAACTATATTCATCCTTCTATTTATTAATAAACGTACATGTAGTTAAATCAATACATAAAAAATATCGATTACTAAATATTTTTAAAACATTGAGAGAAAATAAATTCCTATGTTTATAATAGCACATAGAAATCATGTTATTTGATCTATTTATTTTTTAATTTTGTACTACTTTTTAATATTATAAATTGAATTAGTGACGCTATAAATATTTTAAAATATATATTAAGGAATTTAGGAATGTAAGCATATGACCTTAGATTAAACATGATATTGTTTTAACCATATTGAATATTATGTGTTATTTGTATGTGACTTAAATTAAATATTCATGTGCTTAGTTGGTGCAACACTAATTTTTAGAAGTCTTCTTCCTCAATGTCCCGGGTTCGATACTCATTCTTATAAGACACAAAAAAAAAATTTAAATATTCATGTTATTAGTATGTAATCAATGATTATGTTTAAATTTTAGAGTTTGATTATTAAATATCTTATTTTTATCTCACTTGAAGCTTATAAGATTTCGATAGGTTTAGGATCAGGTTATAATATAAATAATAGACCTAGGTGTATATTTTGGGTCATATCTTAATTAAGAAAGAACTGATTTCACCTAACTTCATGTACACCCTTATTCTTATTTATTGATAGCCAATTTTGAGTTGTTTTACCAAATGATCATACTGTGGTTCTTTCGGACCAATTTTTTGAGACTCCCAAAACTTTTTTTTTTTTTTGCAATAATTCTATATGAACAAGTGGTTTTGACCAATCAAGTTCAACCAAGTCATTTATTTCTATACTAAATAGAAGACTATTTCGATGTCAAATAGAACTTTATTTATCTGCAATTTTTTATATTATTTGACACCGAAATAATATTCAATTTAGCATAGAAATAAATCGCTTGGTTGAACTTGATTACCTAAAACCACTTGTTCAAAAAGCATTATCTTTTTTTTGAGACACACATAATTACTAAACTCAGTTTTAGTTAAAATAGGGTTTATGGAAAAAATAGAAGATTAGAAGTGCATATTTTGATTAGGTCTTCTTCAAAATCAAGCGAAAATCTAGTTATCGATAAGAAGAGGATGGAGATTTTTCACTCGTCCTTTGGATAAGGGTTGTACTTACAAGAACTCTAATACTCAAGTCAATTTAAAAATTTAAGAGGCAGTATCAAGACTATTATGGTTGGAATGTGTTACCTAAGAAAATTTGGCTCCCTGTATTTATAATATTTGGTGGTTGAGATCTGATCAGAATATTTAGGATCTTATCCCTTTTTAGGGAATACAATCCAGATCCTTTGATATGGAGCCATTTTGTTTCGCCATTCCGATTTTAGTCCGGTTATTGGGCTAGTGTGTAATACATATCCTGTGATGATAATTTTTTTGTGACAAATTGAAATTTTGTTTGTTATAGAAATTTTGAAGTTGTACATAATAACAAGATTATTTATTCTAAAAATTTAAAATAATAGATAAAAATATATGAACAGTTATATATGTAATATCACATCTCTTTCTATAGTAAATACATCGCCATTTTCTTAATTAAAAAATTAACATATCTAAATTAAAGAAGAATGAAAGGAAATAGATATTGACGTTTTCGCATATGAAGATGGCTGATCAAGACATAACATATACATTTCATGCATCATATTATCATTCTTATTAACTTGATACATTACTATAATTCTAATACTAATTAATATATAGGCTTTAATGCACGATGTGATAAATGGTCAAAATTAACATAATTATAAACATAATAATGATACGTAGTCGTAATTTAAAGTTATCATATTCAATTTAATATCTATAATTTTATATAAATAACATCTGTAATTATATATTTATAACATTTAATATTATGCATTTAATTCAACAGTAATTAATAAATGGAAATAATAACTAAAATAGAAAAATTATAGCTACCTATGATTAAAAAATTATGGCTATCAAATTTTTTTTCTATAAATTAATATAATATAGTTTAATTTGGATGTGCTTACACTATACAAAATTTTACATAATTATCAAATTAGATTTTACGCGTTTAAATGACTTTTAAAGCAACGAATTTGAAAATTACTTATTTCTGTTATAGTATAATATATGATTGATTGTATATATAAAACTCTTTCACATCAACGATGAATAAAAATTAAATTAAAATTAAAATTAATATTTGTTTTATGTGCCAAACTGCGTGCCAATATGCATGTTAGAATTGAAATCTTTAAAGAACCAAATGTGTGAGTGATGTGTATAATTATTATGTATTTTCATTTTCAAAGATTAATGTACCATAAATTTGTGAAAATAATTACTACATTATGTAATTCCTTATAGCTAATAAGTGTATGTCAAATGAAAAAAAAAACCTTAAGAATTACAGTAGCTTTTAATAGTCTATTCCAAAAATTACATAAGTTCTATTATTTGTGGTCAAATCTTAAACTCACCAAATTTTTATATCAACCATTTAAATATCAATGATGCTATGAAATTATCATTGTATGTTAGAAACATAATTATTATTTGGGTTAAAAAGAAAAGATTTTATGAAGTATCATGATGACGTGAATAGTAAAAAGTTGAAAATATTAAGAAACATAATCATGAGTAATGATTATGATTAATAATTAAATTAAAAAAAAGGAAGGCGGTTGCTTCACCGCCATACACATATATAAATATGTGTAGTGTGCAAGTGTGTGTGTGTCGAGGAGTGAAGAAAGAGAAGTGAAGTGTGTGCAACGAGTGGTGGTGAGTGAGAGAGAGA